>JBBPKI010000090.1:0-45960 GCA_038089155.1 Nevesoporus exiguus
AGCCGGCGGGGCCCGCGCAGCCCAGAGTTTGTTACGCAGGGTACTGAATGACGAAAACGACCAACTAATGACGAGCACTTTTTACTTGTTATGAGCATCCCCGGTAGAGCTATCACCCGTGCCTATAGTGCAAAATTTGAAACACACATCGCAAGTTGTCTTTGGGCCGAGCACCAGCATCACTGAAACTTGACGAAAAGGACTGGCTGTGAACCCCTCGGATATGTTTCCCGGTGGGGTCGTGCGCGAACCAAGTAAAAGCTTCATGTTCGCATTGTTCACCTTATTACGTCTCCGGTGACTAGCATGAAAGCTCGCTAGCGAGCGCGAGTTGCCGGTTTATTCTTACTAAATCTCTGTAACATAGTAACCTACAGTATTGGACCGCCACTTGCGCCAGTAAACTCTAGTTTGCTCGTGTCACACCACACAAGAGTATTCACTCAAATTACACATTACAGATGCATAATTACATATTTTTCCAAGATTTGTACAGAATGTAGAGTACATCGACAATGTCTTGTGTGATGATCTTGTTGCTACTTATCGCTCCAACTTGCGCCAGCACTAAAATGGGAAATCTGTATTACTTAATCTAAATCGATTATCTAACAATCGGCCTTGCCGGTTCATCATTGTCGTTGTCGCCGTCGCTTCCTTCCTCACTATCGACATTTTCGACTGGCCTTGGAATTGGAGCCTCAAACCCTGCATGGTTTGGTTGACTCAAATTGGGTTTCTGATTCTCTGACTTCGCCATCTCCCTCTCTGCTTTCCGAGTTCGCTTCAAGTGTACATTACTGGTTAAGGTTTAGTGCATGATAAGATGACTGATAAGAGTGAAAAGAGCACATGTCACCGGCATCTCGCTGGCGAGTATCCTCAGGCGAGATTGTCCATGGTCAACATGTACATCTGCAACTAGCACCATCACAAACAACATATGTCGGTTTTGTGGTTATGAGCCAACAACTGAAGTGCCCATCAATGGTACACTCAAAAAACTGTAAATTTCATGCTGTGATTTCAGTACTGCAAAAGACCAGACAGTATAAGCCCTTGTTTTTTTCACAGAAGATTAGCTTATAGTACAACATAGCATGATTACACCTGCTGCGGAGGAGTATCTCATGTTGTATTTCCACATTGGCGCAAGTGATGGTGGCGCAAGTGGCGGTCCAATGCTGTATCCGTATTCGACGACGCCACACTCGCAGTGTGGGCGTTTGTAGGGCTGGTTCTCATGCACCTGCAATGATCTGCGCCATCTTTAAAAGGGGCATGTAACCTCAAATATAAGGAGTCGTCCTGAAAGATCAATCAATAAACCCTGGTAACTCCACACCCTCATCAGACATGGCTGCATACCCGCGAGACCAAAAATGGCGCCCGCGAAGGGGAAAGCCCACCGACTATCGCACCCGCCAGACAGGCACCAGCTATTCAAGCGCAGCGTTTATCTCCAAGGACCTTGAGGAACGAGTGGCGACGCTATCGGTCGACTCTGCAGGGGGCTCCTCGGAGCTCGTCCGACTACGCCACGTGAAACCTGTAGCCTCTTACTCGTGGATCGACGCACCTGTCCCCACCATCGCTGTACCAGGTAAGTCTACGCATGCGCAGTGCTCCATTCCTTCACGCACTTCCCTCGCAACAGGATCGCCCTGGATCTGGGCAGACGGGCCCCCTGTGAAACAAGTTCCCCTTGACACGGGCGTCCAGTACATCCATCTTAAAGCATCAAAGATGGGCGACGATTCTCAGATGCTGCCCTTCTTTGCTGCGATTGATGCGATGCACGACGATTTTGCGTACGCGAACCTCGACCTCTTCACTGACCGCAACAGCCTGCGCAAATTGTTACGCTATATTGACTGCGTGCACACTGAGGGCAAGGACGACTTTCGGATCGACGTCGACTTAGTGGGCAAGACGTGTTTGTTTACGCGACGGGAGGAGGAGACTGCGTTCGTGGGGCAAGGTATGGGGTACGGACAAGAGTATCTCAAGGCTGCTACCCGCACCCCGGCGGGGTGCGACAAGATGCTAGCTCATAACCGCATTATCACCTACGTAGGTCGTGATGGCAATTTGGAACGGTCGAAGTGCCAACTGACTACATCCTGCAGAAATTTGGGAGTTTAAACATCTTGCTTGGGTTCTCGGCGGACGCTTGCATAGAGCCAAAGGACATTGACGATGACCTCCTCGCGTCGTTCTCGTCGCTGGGCCTCGAGGGCAAGGCGGGCAAGACGACCAAGCCGAACAAGTTGGGGCTTTCTTCCGGCCTCAACGTCAAGCTCTCCCCTTCGCGTCCGCTCGTCCCTCAGTCAAACTTGATCGAGGTGAAAACAAGATCCATATACAGAGAACCGAACTGGAAGGAGATCTATCCACAACTGTATTTATCGCAGACAGCCTGGCTCTACTTGGCAAAGCACAGCGGAGGGGTGTTTCAGCCCGTCGAAAAGATTGCGCTCACGGGAGAGGAGATGAAGCCGTATGCGAAGATGATGGAAGGCTCGCTCGTCAAGTTGAAAAACTTGCTAGAGGAGATATTGAGAGCGGTGCGCGATCAGGGAGAGGGCGTCCCGCTGAGCTTGGTGCGTCAGGGAGGGGCCCTTTCCCTCTGGAGACGCAAGGCAGACAGCGGAAAGTCTCTCGATGGGGAGATCCGATCCAAGTTCAAGAGCAGGGCTCCAGCGCAGGCTAAGCACGAATCGTCGGGCGCACGCCGTCCAGAGATTGTTACACGTACTTGAGGAGGAAAATAACCATGTAATGATTACAAGGGTTTTTAACTTGTTATGAACGTCCCCCGAGCTATCGCTCGCTCACGTACAGGATGAGAGCGCGTGCGAATGAATTGCTAAACTTGGATATTTTTGTTACGTCGATAACCCGGTAATTTAGCTCGGTCCTCTTCGCCATCAGCAACAATACAAATCTGTTTACGGTAGGTGGTAACTCTATTTCATTATATAGGCGATGTGGGGACCATCTGGCACGTCCCCGTGGAACCTAATCCAAATGCCAACATTCCCTGGCGGTGATCTCAAAGCGAATCCCCGCAGTGAGGCTGATCGTCAACTTTAAACAAAGCGGGCTTGCATCCCCGTATCGTAGGACTCTTTTATCCTGCTCAACGTAAGTAAAACGCGACTGACTCGCATCAATACCTGTAGCAGGCGCCCACGATATGATTTAGTGATCGCTGAACTTCACCTCTCGGCTACGCTGGCAAGCTTTTGTGGTCATAGTATACTCCTCATTCGCAACTAACCATGTGATACCCGGCGAGCACCTCAGCGTAGTATACTACTCACCCTCTGCACGTCACATTTCATGGTACGGATTGACATAGCATCATCATGTTTCACACACTACTGACCCGCCTATCGCCACCAGACCTTTTATGTCCTGAGGGACCCTTTGGTGACGTTGGATGATAAAGTCCATTAAACCTTTGTGACGGGTCAAGTTTTCAGCCCTTAGTGGGATAGACTCCTGACACTATCTTCTTCTCTTACAGTGTGCATAATGAAAAAGAACAGCGCACTCGCTCTAAATCACAGCTTGCACGTCACATCTTAGCCAGAAGAGCATGACCCCCGGCATAACGGGAGTTTCTTTTGCGCTCGTAACAACAGGGACGGATCATGGATGCTGTGTAAATTCCCACAGCCGTAATCCCGGTAGACAGCTCTGAATCAATTGTAGTGGATTGATAAATATCGAAGATGCCGTTGAATGAGCAGCTCCTCCCTGGGGCCCACAAGACCTTCATATGGCATCAATCACCAACGCTCCGACCTTCTCGTCGGCATATCTCGAGGCCGTTCGTAATATTCAGTATCAACTGGGTATGTCTTGTCTTACCTGCGCACCTTCAGATTGCATACTTACACTACAGAAAGTCGCTGGCTTTAGTTTCACGGTCCTGGATACCTTATTGATGCTCGGAGATGAGATGGAATATATATGGCAGTAAGACCAGGGACATGCAAGCTGCAACTACATTTTTTGAACTTCGCTGTTGACAGAATGCGGCGCTGCGTGTTCAAGTTCTTCTACTTTTATTTTCGTTATTTCCTGCTTGTCGCCCAAGTGTGAGTCCGGTGGTTGCCCTTCGACTCACTCACAGAGACCATCGATCTGGCCCCAGATTTCATCTGACTATCTCGCCCGCCTTGTCGTCGGGTCACACGACAGACTTCCAGTGTCTTTTATGGTATAGATATATGATAATCATGGGGCAACTCTCGGTTTCTATAATCGACATCGTTCTAGCTACCAGAGGTCAGCTCAGGAAATCGTACGATGCCTATTTTTTACCCAGTTGTGGATTAGTTTATGCTCTATTCAATCGAAGCTCCAAAGTGGGCATTTCCCTTGGTACCCTGATCCTCTTGGATGTGGTTCTTGCAGGGAGACATGTCATCCAACATCCTGTACTGGAGTATTTCGAGGCTTGCATATTTCTCAAGTCACGAAGCGACCCCACAAGCGCTCAGACCCGGCCGTAAGCATTTCTTATCCAAATGCGACCATCTGCGCGCTGAAGCGCTACCTCAGGATTGCTTGTATGACTGTCCAGAGCATCATTGTGGGCATGATTGTCTTCAAGCACCTGACCGGGGTTAATCTGGGGTGGGGAGGATCCCCTCTTCTATCATTTCTCATAAAGGATGCCACGAGTAATTGTCTTGCAATCTCTCGTGAGTTGCTCTACAAACGACCAGCCAGCTGAATGCGATCGTGAATCGTACACTTTAGTGCTGTGTGGTATCAGTCTGACGTTCCTAAAGTTCGATGATCCACATGCTGTCTCTACCTTCTAGTGCGTCTCAGTGTTTACTGCTCAGAGTCTGACTGGGTTGATAAGTTCACTCAAGTTGGGCAATACCGTTATTTTCGGCAGTTGTGAGAAGTTTCATTCGATCTTTTGGTGTGCGCAGCGGGCTCACCCATGACTCGGCACGTGCAGGGTTGTCGTCTCATTTTAAACATGGAACGTCTTGCAAGAGGTCGACCCTCGGATGAGGAGATTGTGCTAACGAGTCACTTCACTGTGGAAAATTGCACTTCTACCACGCTATCTTGATTGATGAGGCAGAAGGGTAGAGTCCAGGAGTCGGTACGCCGATGTAAACGTGCGTAAGTGCCGTCGGAAAGACTCGTAGTGCTCGCTAGAAAATACTTCTTCGCTCCCGGCACATGGTGGAAATGGGCGGGGAGGGGGGAATCACTTGGCTGGATCAACCTCGGAGATGGGTCGGGGCGAATACCGGATTTCGGATAGTTTTGATTGTCGTGCTGCGATGAGAGCTGTTGTTCTCATCCTTGTTTTGTCTCTAATCTCAAATTGTACAATTACTGTCAAACGGTACATATGTATGTATGTGTCTTGTAGCCGTCACCTCGAGTGTGCTGCAACATGCTCTCGGCTGTATGCTTGTCTGATGCGGTGTAATGAATAGGGTAGATGTGCTGGAGTTTTCTGCACCCAGTCTAAAGAGAGTGGACCAGTGGAGGATGCCCGCTCCCGTGTACACGCGGTGGTTGGACCAGGCAGTATAGATACTTAACAGGTAGGACTAAATTGGTCGGTTGCTACTTACTTAATGACATCACTTGTCCAAAAAACAAAGAAGCTCGAGTGCTTCTCGGCCCGGGAAAGTGGCCTCCAAGTCTAAATCCCGCATTGCCTCCTCGAAGCAGGTTGTGGCAGGCGGAGAGAAAGCGCAAGGCTGCTCAACGAGGTCGACCGACAATGTGTCCTTGCGGGCGAAGCTGGAGCATTTCTTAGCCAAAGATAACGGCCTCGTCGAGATCCCACACCATCCCAAGATGGCCGTATAACAATATTAGCGGGTTGAGAGACAAACCGCAAGGCTACTCAAAAGGCCAGAGCGATGGGGGTCTCCGTTAGGACATGGTTGGAGTGAGTCACTGGCAAGGGCTTTGAGCCCTGCATCTTCCCAGGCCGCTTGTAGGGTTGGTTCTCATGCACCTACAATGATCTGCACCATCCTTAAAGGGGAAAGCGGTCTCGAAGAAGGGGACATCCTGGAAGATATATTAAGCCTTTCAACTCCACACCCCCGCCAGACATGGCGGCATACGCGCAAGACCGGAGATGGCGCCCGCGAAGGGGAAGGCCTACTTACTATTCCACCCGCCTGGCCGGCACCAGCTATTCGAGCGTAGCGTTTATTTTCAAGGACCTCGAGGAACAGGTGGCGACGCTGTCGGTCGACTCTGCAGAGGGTGCCTCGGAGTTCGTCCAACTGCGTAACGTCAAATCTGTAGTCTCCTACTCATGGATCGATGCGCCTGTCCCAACTATCGCCGTACCAGGTCAGTGTACGCACCCGCAGCGCCACATCCCCTCATGTGCCTTCCTCGCTCCAGGATCGCCCTGGATTTGGGCAGACGAGCCTCCTGTGAAACAAGTCCCCTTCGATACAGGTGTTCACTACGTCAACCATGACGCGTTCAGGATGGGCGAGCACTCCCCGATGCTGCCCCTCTTTGCTGCGATCGATGCGGTGCACGACGACTTTGCGTACGCGGACCTCGACCTCCTCACAGACCGCAATAGCCTGCGTAAGCTGCTGCGCTACATCGACGGGGTGCACGCCGGGAGCATAGGCAATTTCCGGATCGATATCGACTTGGTAGGCAAGACGTGCCTGTTTGTGCGACGAGAAGAAGAACCCACACTCGTAGGGCAAATCACGGGATATGGGAACGAGTATGTCAAAGCTGCCACCCGCATCCCACCGGGATGCGAAAAGATGGTAGATCATCATCGTATCATCACCTACGTGAGTGATGATCGTGATTTGGAACATCCGAGGTGTCAATGAAGGCGACCTGCAGGAATTTGGGAGTTTGAACATCTTGCTCGGGTTCTCGTCGGATGCTTGCATAGAGCAAAAGGGCACTGATGACGACCTCTTTACGTCGTTCTCGTCGCTGAGTCTGGGGGGCAAGGCGGATAAGACGACAAAGTTTGGGGCCCCTGCCTGCCTTAACATCGAGCTCTCCCCTTCGCGTCCGCTCGTCCCCCAGTCAGACTTGATCGAGGTGAAAACGTGCTCTGCGTACAGAGAGCCGGACTGGAGGGAGATCTATCCACAACTGTATTTATCGCAGACAGCCTGGCTCTACTTGGCAAAGCATAGCGGAGGGGTGTTTCAGCCTGTTGAAAAGATTGCGCTCACGGGAGAGGAGATGAAGCCGTATGCGGAGATGACGGAAGGCTCGCTCGTCAAGTTGAAGAACTTGCTAGAGGAGATACTGAGAGCAGTGCGTGAGCAGGGAGAGGGCGTCCCGCTGAGCTTGGTGCGTCAAGGAAGGACGCTTTCCCTCTGGAGACGCAAGACGGATACCGAGAAGCTCCTCAAGGAGGAGATCCGATCCAAGTTCAAGGGCAGGACTCCAACGTAAGCCAGGCACGGATCATCACGCTGGTGACCGTCCAGAGTTTGTTAGATAGGGTGCTTTAGGAAAATAACCATGCGATGATTACATGGGTAAGGGTTTTCAGCCCGCTTCAAGAAAGCTCGAAGAGACGGACGGGAAAATGAAACAGATAAAATAGAGCGGCTTCTCGCTCCTTATTCGCTCGTATGTCGTCATCGCCTGCGACACGTCTGGTGGCACAATTTCGTGGGCCCGTGCTTCTGGCAGTATATGCGAAAGGAGAGCTCTGTTTGACAATCTGCTCAAGACGCATGGAGGTAGGGCATATTGCTGAGATTGGTCCATCATACACTGGCAAGGCAGTCAGTCCAGGTTCGAAAAGAGCTGGTCCGTCGCGTAGCGATGACAGTGGCAGTGTTAGCTGTGCTATTATAGAGACCGAGCAAAATGAAACGTCAAAGCAATGCTAGCCAACTTGCACGTCGTCTTTCCCTCGCCCACGTTCCTACTCTCGTTTGTCTACTCCACCCTCTGCAAATTAACCATGTTACCCATCACTTCCTCCCCGGCCCCACTCGATCTCATGTTCCCCCAAGAGTTGATCTCGGAAGAGGTCTCGAAATTGCTACCTTCAGAGCTGACCGTCCGTGCACGCCCAGCCTACGTCTGTTACTTGTCTAACCGCCCCCACAGATTCGCCCCCTCGCATCGACGGACTACAAACGAGGTCACCTCGACGTCCTCGCCGTCCTTTCCGTCGTCAACGACCTCGGTGAGGCCGCCTGGGTCAACCAATTTGACGCCATGCGCGCCACACCCAAAACTTACTACTCCCTCGTCATCGTCGACAAAGCCAGCGACCGCATCGTCGGCGTCGGCACCGTCTTCATCGAGCGCAAATTCCTCCGTGGCCTCGGCACTGTCGGCCACATCGAGGACATCGTTGTCGACAAGAGCCAGCAGGGCAAGAAGCTTGGCCTGCGCATCATCCAGGCCCTCACGCACATCAGTGAGAACAGCGGGTGCTACAAAACCATCTTGAATTGCAACGACTCCAACATACGTAAGTCGTTGAGGCACCGCTAGAGAGTGGAGCTGACACCTTGTCTTGTTTCGCCGCGTTTCACACAGCCTTTTATGAAAAGTGTGGCTTCTCCAAGAAGGAAAACGGGATGGTGAGCGTCGTTTGTTTCCCGTGTTGGTGGCGAATCTGATGCCGCTGACCTCTTCAGGCCAAGTATGCGCCCGAACGCTCTCACGAACCCAAACTGTGAACCCAACTTATTCGTTCCTTATCATATGGACACGGACTTATTTACATGCATCTACATATTTTATTTTTCCACTGGTTCATGGCGTGTAGTCGTTCCGCCGCGACCTTGGACTTTGGCATAGAACCCTGTATTATGGCAGCCCTCCGTAGATATCACGATGGGCACTTGGTTTTCAATTGAGGTATGGCCAGGGGTTGCGGCATGGCATACAAACATGTGCATATCATGAAGGAACGTGTACGATACATGAATGGCTTGATCGCATCCACGCCAAGTCCGCTCATCGACCACCCTTGCCGCCCTTCATTTGTTGCTTCGAGACCCTGGGTGCCGTACTCACAGGCGCACGGGTGGCAGGCTAAAGGAATGGAAGTAACCCAATCAGTCACCGGCGTACACGCAACGCCGGTCAACGCCCGGAACGCACCTTTGCCTTCTTCGATTCCTTTTCCTTCTTTTCCGTCTTGGCTTTCTGGATCGCAGCTAGCCGAGCTTGCGAGCGGGTGGCGGCGGTCTGGTTTCGCCTAGCGGCGATGGTGGCGAGATCAGCACCAACGATGCCACGTTGGTGTTTGACGGTTCGGCGGGAACGCTTCTTGGCCGTTTCCTCTGTGAGACCCTTTTTGTGCATACGACGGTACACCCGCGTCCAGGCGATCTTGCGGGGGTTTTTACGTTGCAGGAAGAGCGACTGGTTCTTAGAGCTGGAGAAGCGGAAGATCTAGGGGCGTTTCACCAGCGGGTCGGCGCAACATGACGAGGCGGACAGGGCAGACGTACCTTGGAGTCCCCGCGAACGAAGAGTTTACCCTTTGAAGGGTAGATGCTGTAGCCCGAGAAAGAGTCGATTTCGAGCTTCTACATGCCGAGGGTCACGAATTGGCAACGTATCTCAACACAAAGTCGTCGGACATACGCACCATCTGTACGATCGCGACGGCAGCGAGACGAAAAGAGCGCGAGTCAGCGACACAATCCAAGGTGAGTGGACGAGACTAGAGGTAGGAGCACCGGTATCCAACATCTCATCGACTCATCCAACCGCCCAACGGTGCGATTCCGACGCCTGAGCTCCGAGAAAGCGAGGGGGGCATCCTTGTGGGCAGTTCGTGCTACATACGAGCTGGAAGTGAACCTACCTTGATGGACTTGCCGGGTTTTGTCGATTCTGGCCGTTGGGCGAGGGTGCGCTACGTTGTGGCGGGAATTCAACCTCGGAGTGTGCCGATCACAAATTAGGAAGTTAACCGGCGCTGCCCGTTGCGGTCTCGACACTCGCCGATGCGTCTTATCTGGTGACGGAACCAGAATGACTACGGGCAGCACGCACAGAACCTGTTGTCCATAGACTTGTAGGAAAGGGGGAAACGACGTGAGGAGTTGTCGTCACATACTTGCTCTCGATCCTCTCTCGTCCAGGGCACTCTGTCGCGGAGGAACCAGGCCACGTCAAAAATGATCAACCAAGCGAATTCTTCTGTCACAACCCGCCAAGGACGGGGCAATCGTACCTCGGAATTTCCACCCAGCGTTTGAACGCCCAATTGTTACGCATGCCGTGCCCCAAGGATATGACGTGGAGAAGGGTTCCATCAGAATCCGCAGCTCTCCGGTGGCGCTCGCGAAGCGTGAGTAAGTTCAGGGTATCTATGCCGTAGTTTTTACGATGCTCCAAGCAACGTGTTCATAGGTTAGGAGCTAGTTGCTGATATTCACGCGTTCAAACATGGCACCCAGGAACCGTACAGGAGGATCTCGCCTTGGTTGTCTCATGATACTTCAGTCGTTTGTGCTCGACCGCGACCAAGCGAGGCACGATTTGCGGGTACGTCTTTGAGGACGACTCTCAGATCTACGTGTCCTTCATGCCGCCGGTCGTTATCTTTCACCTCCGACTCGGTGGAAACTTCACCATAGCCACATATTAATTTTATGCCTTGGTCAGCCATCTCCAATAGGAAGCTCTATATTGTGGAAAGTTGCCGAGTGATGCCACGCCCCGATGATACTACAGAGAAGGTCTTTGGAAGTCCGCCCGATTACTGCTTGCACATATTGGGTCTCCTCCTCATCCTGCGAACATGTTTTTTCTCAAACGCAAGTCCAAACGTTGCGTGTTTAGTGAGGGAATGGTGCGATCGTTGTAATACATGCGGTGGGTGGCAAACTGCTCCTGTCCACGGGACCGTGGATTGTGCGTGTGCTCCGGTCGCCCTGGCAAGGTCACTTACACGGGTGAGATGACCACCTTGCCGCGTCCCTCCGGAATGTATGGCTTCGACAGCGTCTGCAGATGGATCGCTGTACCGCTGCTGTCCGTCTGTTCGGACCTCGGCGCGCAGCTGGCACCAAATTTGATTGTCGAGAGAGCTTGGGCCTGTGCGGTCGTATCGTTGTTCCACGCTTTCCCACTCACTACTCGCAGGATCAACATCTGCGGCGACATGCACTACGTGTCGCGCTGAGCTTTACCATCAGCAAGGACTATTGACACTCACCATCATTAAGAGATACACTGGGAGGAACGTCTCCGACATCGAGCTCCCCACGCCTAGTGACACCAAAAAGGCGATACCAGCGAGCGTGTAAGGGAGCACCGACTCCACGACGAGTGTGACAATGCTGAAATACAGAGATGCGTATTCGTGTCCCATCTGTTCTCGAACTAGCCTTCCGTGCCGCACCATACGGTAGCATATCAAGCACGTTAAGAGCGTGTTCAAAAACACGGAGACGGCATAATATGCGAGGGCGAGCTGAGAAGAGATGCCGGCGAAGAAGTTGCCTCCTGGCAAACTGCTGGTCCAGTCGACTAGAATTCCCAAGACTAGACGGAGCATAAAGTGAAGGGACGCATCGACACTGCGGGAGCGATACTCACCAAGGGTAGACAACCACAGAAAGGCGGGTATGATGATGACGCGATTGCTGTTCCACATAATCCGACAGCGGTAGATCTAGACCGACCAAATAAGCACCTATTTGGACATCTTCGTGTACGCCTTACCATGAGGCCGTCCGTCATGAGTTGCAAGAGGATGACCGCCGTCGTGCCCCAGTCCATGTACCAGACCGAAATGTTCGCATCGAAGAATGCGTCGGGGCCGCCTGGGTAGTCAGAGTCCAGCAGCCACATTTTCTCGCCAAAGAATGCTGAGGTAGCCACCCAGACGGTTATCGAGAGGACCATCACGCTGCTGAATATTGCGTAGAATAATCTGAATTTTCTACGCACACTTCTGTTGCTCAGCAGAACCTGTATAGTCCTGAAGTAGAGGAATAATTCCATGCCTGAGCGAGTAGATCAGTCGAACCCCATTATATCATGATCCGAGTCGAGAACGCACCATACAAGATATCCTGCAGAGTGACCCCGATATATATCGAGTTCTGAAGTAGACTCCGACCAGCATCGGAGGATCCTGAGGATGATGTGGACATGGTCCCCCCGGGAGAAGGAGACCAACTCGTGGATAATGAGCTCCACTAATTTATATACCGCAAAAGCCTTGCTAGCTGTCTCGTGCAGGTCCGCAGAGCCAATATTTGGCGTCCCATGACCAACGCCGAGCTTTTGAAGATGCCAGGGTCGGCCAGTGTGGCGGTGACATTGCGCACGGTCATAGAAACCTCCTACGCTTTGGGCTTGATAGTAAATTTGGAGCCCGCCTACAGCCAATCACGCACTGGCGTGCGTCCGTGCAATGCCAGACCCTGAGAACGTTACATGCCATCGTGTGCACAAAGCTCATGGTCATGAGGCCTTCCGCATCCGATTTGTGGCTAAATTCGCCGGGCGCTCGCGAGCAGCACTCCAAACAGTGCAACTCCGGGACAGTCAATTGAGAGAGTTGCGCTAGCATTGAATGGAGTTGGTCGAGTGAGATGACATGCAAAACGTACTACGGAGCATGCAGAGCAACAGCAAGCATGGTCTCATGGGAGCCAACCGAGATCGGTAACAGAAAAACTTACATAAGTCGCGGGAAATAGAACACGCCGACTCAACCGCATGCTTTGTTATTATTATAAGGAGTAATATTAGACGCTACGCTTGGATACATACTTACATCTCGACCGCACTAATATTTGGGATTGGTTTAAAGGTGGCAGCCTAGACTTAAAATAGAATGCCAAACTGTGGTGAATTAACACCTGCTATTTCTGGGGTAATTTAACAATTTTATCCGGCTTTTCCCAGATAGCGCTCTGAACACCAGCGTGTAAGGTCTTCAAGCAATCTTAATAAAACATGTGAGAATGAGTGCGTCGGCATAGATTAAAAGAGGAACCTAGAAGACACATGCAGCATCAATACGTGTCAAGTTGGAGTCCAACGTCCGCCAGACTCCAGTGCATGAATTAGGGCGGCTGGGGCGGCAAGGGCTCTAAGTCGGCGTGAACCTAAAATCATGCCGCGAGCGTGGGTATGACACACCAACTCTTCTGCTCGGACTGATGCAGTCTCCAGATATCACTGTATTGCAATTGCAGGCCATTCATTCCCAAAGTTTGGGATAGTGGCGATGGTTTTTCCGCCAAGCTTGGACTTGAAGGAGGAGCACAAATGACATCCCGGCGATACCTGGATCGATGGCTTCCTTTGCTAAATGTCTCTCTGGAATTTATGCACCTGGAGTAGTATCCTCGCCGCCTGGTTTGTGCATGGCTCGATCATACGTATTTCCCTGATTGCCAGGAACACGGCCACGGAGAACGCCTTCAAGTCCTGCATTCCACCACGCCATTCCCTGGATATAAACATATCACCTTGGATCGCATCGCATACAGCCCAGATCGCCCATCCAGGAAAGGTGGCGATATAAGTTACCGTATCGAAGGGATCACCATGACCCATTGATAATGTGGCCGATTCCTGGTTCTTGCGCATGGACTATACATCATATTTGTATGCCAATCGACCACTCAAGCCGCTTGCGCTGGGGAAATTACCACGGCCCTGCCATGTCGGTCCGGAAGATATGACTTCGGTAGTGTCTCCAGATGAATACCTGCCCCGCTATTATTCGTTTGCTCAGCCTCAGACCGACCGCTGGGAGTGAACTGGATCGTCGAGAGGAGTGGGTCGGACCTATTGTTGTCCCATGCTTTCCCACACACCACTCGTAGGATCAACAGTTGCGGCGATATGCACTATGATGTATCGCGCTCAGCTTAGTTGACAGCACTAGCAAGAGACCACATACCATCATCAAGACATACAAAGGGAGGAACGTCGACGACGTCGGGCTCCCCACACCAAGTGATACCAAAAAGGCAATGCCAGTGAGCGTGTATGGAAGTACAGACTCGACGATGAGCGCAACAATGCCGAAATACAAAGATGCGTATTCGGGTCCGGCATACTCCGAGACGGTCCTTCCATACCGCACTATATGATAGCATATCATGCCGGTCAAAATTGTGTTTAAGAACACGGAGACGGTATAGTACGCGATAGCAAGTCGGGAGGCAATACCAGCGAAGAAGTTGCCTCCTGGTAAACTGCTGGTCCAGTCGACCAAGACTCCCAAGACTACGCGGGTATGGAATGAGTCAACAACCAAGGTAATGTAGGAGTGATGCCCACCGAGAGTAGATAGCCACAGAAAGGCGGGTATGATGACGACTTGGTTGCTACTCCATATGATTCGACAACGGTAGATCTAAGACTAACTGAGTAAATCCCCATTGTGGCATCCTCATGAATATCCTACCATGAGGCCGTCCGTCATGAGTTGCAAGAGGATGATCGCCGTCGTGCCCCAAGCTATGTACCAAGCGGAAATGTTCGCCTCGAAGAATGCGTCGGGACCGCCCGGGTAGTCAGAGTCCAGCAGCCACATTTGTTCGCCGAAGAATGCCGAGGTGGCTACCCAGACGGTGACCAAGAAGACCATTACGCTGCTAAAGAGCGTATAGAATAAGTTGAATTTCTTACGACCTCCCCTGTCGCGTAGCAAGACATATATGGTCTTGAAGTAGAGGAGTAATTCCATACCTGGAGGGGGATTGGGTTAGTAAGTCGTCACCATTGCATGCCGCATGGCAGGGAACTCACCATACAAGATATTTTCCAAGGTGTTCCCGATATAAATCGAATTTTGGAGTAGACTCCGACCGGCACCGGAGGATCCTGAGGAGGATGTGGACATAGCCGCAAGGAAAGATACTGCTTCGTCGAGATGATGCGCCGCACCGATTATATACTCCATCAAGTCTCCTTAGCTCCCCTGCGCAGTAATTCAAGGGGCCAATAGCAGATGCCACGCCCCATGGCTAATAGCGCCTGCCAGTGATTCTGAAAAAGTCGCAATCAATCAGGGTGGCGGTGACATACGTGCGGTAATATACTTTTGAATATCGTTGACTAATCAAGCACTGGCATGAGGCTTCCGTACAAACATCTAAACCTGGGAACACCGTCTCTCATCATAAGTACCATGGGCGTGGCATGGACGTGGCATACGGCATCGGTTGATTCCTGGTTCTCACCGGACACTGCTCCGGGGCGTACGGAACTGGTTGGGCGCAATGAAATAATAATGTAGCAAGGTGAGGAAAACCAGAACACGACTCACAATGTTGGTGCTAGTTTCGTTCCCAAACCGTGACGCACGTAATGACGTGTGTCGCGCTGCAAGCGAATCTTGTCAGATGTCCGTCATACCTCCGCTCAATTTCGCTCCACGGATCGGATTGCTGTGAATCTGAAATCACGGCGCGAGCTCCCTCTCTGTGGAGAGTAACGACACCTTGCTTCCAATCACCTACTAGGTCGTTTGAAGACCGTAACTTGTTAGTACAGGATGATGGAGACTGTATACATCGTGGAGTTAAATGTTGCAGCGGCGTACAGGTACTTCTAATCTGGACCCCAAGACTCGTGCCTGGTCAACCTTTTCAGGTGGAATATGCAATCCTTGGAAACCGTCCTGTGTACGGTTTATGCCGCGTCCCCACGCATCGTCATAACACGAAGAGAGCTCAGAGCGAAAGAAGTGATGTCCGTACACATTCTACTTATTCAAACACTGTCGATCATAGTGTCTGTTCTTTGACGGAATGTCACGGCAAGGCTGATGGATGGTCGTATGGTGTAGGCGTCGCGAAAATACGAGCGCACCGCAGAGACAAGAGTCGGTCCCACACTCGCCAGTAATGTCCTGAGAGCAACTTGGGAGTTCTAGTATTACTAATACGGACAATCAGTGCTTGGAGGATCCGATCTGTCAATGACATGCGAAGATGATGATATGGCAAAGTGGCCTCAGGCTGACCCAACACGTTCATCCGTGAGTTAACAGCTCAGATTCAAATCGGTCGTATTATCCATAGGCACTTCCTTAGTGAAAAACATAACTTAAGAAACAACGTTGTGTTTCACTTTGTCTTCGCTAAAGCTGGGTTAGCATATGTGACACTAACGCCCAGAACCGGGCACGTATCCGAGACTGAGACCCGCGAAGTTATTTTCGTCGTCTTCATTCCCATGATCGCATCGCATAGTCTGCTTACATGGGGAAGGAAGGCCAAAGTCCCAGGAAGCGTGTCTACGTCGGGGGCTAAGGATGGTAAGTATGGGTTCAAGTATTTGAGCAGCGGAATCTGATTTCATAAAACTGTCACTCTCAGCCTGCGTGCCTCACAGTAAGTACTAGTGGTACAAACATTTCATGGTGTCCGATCATAATCTCGTCACATTCCAAAACACTTGCCCCTGGAGAGCCAAGAACATGTCGTGTGATATAAATTTAACGAGTCTACAATTTCTCGCTATGAGGTGATTTGTTATTCCCTTCAGACCATGACCTCGTCACCCTCAGAACTTGAATCCTTCGATCCAGAATCTAATGGGAGCTTCCTGCAAAAATCGATCTATGTTGGGATCAACATACAGAACATACTGTATGGTCAGTTTCATGATTATCGCGGAATGATGAAGATGACTTGGCAGTCCGCTTATGCAGGCATTGCGTTACTCCTCTACTTCAGGACCATGGGCATCTTGATGTTCAACAGAGGAACGCGCAAGAAATCCAATCTATTTTACGCACTCTTTAGCAGCATAATGATCATCTCAATCACTATCTGGGTAATCACAACAGCAATATTCTGTCACAAAATGTGGTTGTTAGAGCCTAATTTCCCGGGGGGTCCCGACATGTACTGGCGGAAGAACCTCTCTGTTTGGTACATGGATTGGGGAACGACGGCCGCCATCCTCCTGCAACTCATGACGGACGGCCTCATGGTAGGGTACACACAAGGATGCATGGACAGTATCCATTTAACTGGTTTCAGATCCACCGATGCCGGATTGTATGGAATAGCCATCGCGTCATCATCCTACCCATTTTTCTGTGGTTGTGTTCCCTCAGTGAGCACTGCTCTATATAGCGCTGTTGTAGTCACCTGATTATGTTCGTCTAGTCTTGGGAGTCCTGGTTGACTGGGCTAGCAGTCTACCAGGAGGCAACTTCTTCGTTGGTGTCGCTTCCCAATTCGCCCTGGCCTATTACAGTGTAGCGGTGTTCCTGAACACAGTTTTAACGTTCATGATATGTTATCGCATAATGCGGCACGGGAGAAGTGTCCAGAAGCATCTTGGGCATGAATATGCATCTTCATATTTTGCCATCGTGGCACTCGTTGTCGAGTCTGTGCTCCCATGCACGCTCGCTGGTATTGCTTTCTTGGTATCATTAGGCGTGGGGAGTTCGATGTCGGAGGCATTTATCTCTGTCTACGTCTTGATGATGGTGCGTGGTCTTTACCAAGGGTGTTCGCTAGGCTGAGCGCGGCATAACCCAGTGCATATCACCGCAGATGTTGATCCTCCGAGTGTTGGAGGGAAGAGCATGGGACAATAATGTGTCCACGCAACTTATCTCAGTAATCGTGTTCAGTCCTGACAACGTGTCACGATCGAGGTCACAGTGGATGGGCGGCAGCGAGGTGAGAGTCTCGCTGCAAACATTGCCGAAGGTATATCCTCCAAAGGGGTATGGCAGAGTGGTGACTTCACCGGTGTAACTTATATGATGTGAATAGCCAGTGTACGCATACATACTATGATGAAATAGGGTTGTATGTCCCATACTTTCTTCCTAACAACGAGTAGGACTGTTTCATCATTAGCCGGGGGCTGGCAGTGTCACGGGAACCATGAGATGTGTTCGTTGCTGCTGTCCGTAATCCCAGTGGTTAGATCCTGTGGTTGGCTCTTCTAAACGGTTCCCGAATTGCACGTATAAGCTACTGTCCCAAGCGTGATCTAAGAGAAGTCAACACTCGTATAGACCCAATATACTTACTATAATATTACTGTCCCAAACTCCGTGAGCATGTTGAAACGTGACCACGTCACCCAGGTAGACTAGGAAAAGCAAACCTGTGCCGGTGTGTCGGTGCGAAACGCGCCACTGGGCTAGTGCTGCTGTCAAAATCAACGCCACTCTCATTTTTTCTGGACGAATCATCCACTTTCTCAGTGGCCCGAATGTACTGCTTAGGTCCGCCGGAGATAGCTGATTGCGGCGGTAGTTGATGGAAATCCCGAACACATACACTTCAACTGCCAAGTAACCAACCTGCGTCCGACCCGGGGGGCCAATGAGCACAGAGTCCTATAAGATAGTGACAGATGCAAACCAAACCAATGTATGGACATCGGACTTGTGGTTAATTCCCGAAAGAAAGTGACCCTGCCCCGTCATTGACGGGAGGCTCCCACCCTTTTTGGACATGGTGCAGGAAGATCTTGAATCCTAGGGCCCAAACACAAAGATTACAGAAGGCGACTTGAGCTAGACCGCATAGGGAAGAGAAGCGAGGTCCCAAAAAGCCCCGGTGACTCAAGAGGGAGCCTCAGCCAGTTGTATCTTGGGCTCATCAGAGGGCCCCTGAGCTACTACAGGGGGGGCCAACATTTGCGAATAGTGTCCCTGGCGTGTCTGTACATGTTCCAGTCAGAGAAAACGACCCGTCGAGCTTGGGCATCAGGCCAGTATTACTAGGACATAGTCTTCATCGCGGATTGCGTCCTGCTAGAGGAGTAAATGCCGTAGGCGAAATGTAGAACTGTCTAGGGGCGCCAGTGAATATGTAGAAAGTGAGCTTCTTTTGGAGGAGAGCAAGGGCTCGGGGAACTGGGAGAACGACTCTACTTCCAACGACTATTCATGTGTACTGGACCAGCATGATTTTAACTGATCTTGGTAGATAGGTATGGATGGATCCGCATTCGCACACTCAGGGCGAATGATGGAATGCTGGGTACCAGGGGGGATGATGTTGACCGCCAACATCCTTCGAGGTTCGAGGCAAATGCTCAGCTGTCACGGAAAAGGAGAGATACTGACAACCAGACCCATGTACATTCTCGTGGTCTCAGAAGACTGGGATAAGATAGGACGAGGCGTACATATGCTTAGCAGGACCAGAGTGGGATATTGGCGTCAAACAATTTGTGGAAGAGAGTCGTTGACATCATGTTTCATTAACCGAATCGTTACAGCTCAACTCGGTTAAAATACTTGGCCAAGAACGGATTTCAAGCGGCTATAGATAATGATTTAAACAGACTCTGATAGACGTGTGACATACAAAAACCGGCTGGACAGGTATTCAGGCGACAGCGGTGTCGGGAGCTCGTCCAGATCACACTGTGGCGGACCACCAGTGACACATGTGACGTGACATATAACTGGTTACAGTCACGTTCACTGCCTCGCTAAGGCCGTGCAGTCAACCACGTCTTAGCTGGTAGCTTTATTCATCTCGCTACGTACGGTAAGCAGAGAGCATATCCATCTCTTTCTCTCTCATTCACCCGTTTCTTTTCGCACAGAGTCGTCATGTTCGTGTATCCCCACATCCATAGCCGTGCCCTATCTGATGTCTGTTGTCAACGTCCCAAACCCTAGGTCTGAACCTTACGACCCCTACCTGCCTCGCAGTGGCTCCTCCTCGAACCCCTCAGGATCCCAGGGCAATGCTAAAACCGCAGCCATCCAACAGCAAATTGATGATACCGTTGGTATCATGAGGGAAAACATCACCAAGGTTGCCGAACGAGGCGAGCGGCTGGATTCTTTGCAGGACAAGACTGGTAAGGCCCTTTGACGTCACGATGCGTTGGGATTATAAAGCAATTTTTTTGCAGACAACCTAGCCGTCTCAGCCCAAGGCTTTCGTCGTGGAGCAAACAGAGTGCGCAAGGTGAGTTCTCTTGTTTCTATCATATGATTTATCACTCATCGGCCCTAGAATATGTGGTAAGCTTCTCTTTTTCACTGTTTCATGCCGCTTCTCACCTCTGTTGCCACAGGTGGAAGGATATGAAGGTGGGCTCGTCTCATTATGCAAGACAGAGTGCTAACTTGTTCTCTAGATGCGTATCATTATAGGCCTCGCAGTGGCTATTATCATTGTTATCATTGTTGTTAGTATCGTCAAAGCAACACATAAATAGTTGTTAGTACCTGGGTTGTCCCATGCCCAGTTACATTCCAACCTTCTACCTATCCGTGTTGTGTTGTATCTATGGCACGTCTTCCTAATTTCCTTTGGCCCTCTTGTGTCTGGTAATGCTCGTTTGTCGAACAAAACGCTGGACGAGCCTGGACTGTTGATACGTAGCTGTGACCCTAGTAGTTCTGAACGTCTGTTCAACTTGTTGTTCCTTTCCTATTCCCACGCCCTGGTTGCGAGCGTGATCATAGTAAGGTCATCTTTGACCGAACCCACAACTTTTCTCCACACCTCAAGTTCCTTGAATCCCTTTCCACTACCTGGTGGCTTCTGCGCCCGTGCCCCTCCTTTGTCGCTACGTTAACACCATTCCACATGTCAAAATGACCTCATATGGCCACAAACAATCCGCCTCCATGTCCCAAAACCACAAAGCCCAGCTTGCTAATGCCTATAATGAACTGGGGAAAGAGCTTGCCTCCCAAAAGGTTAGGGTAATAGGTAATTACACCCTTGGAAAAGTCATCGGAGAAGGCAAGTCTTCTCAATCCTGCAACAGGCATGCGCGGTCCTGATAAGATCCCCAACAGGAGCCTATGGAAAAGTGCGCTTAGGTACACATCGTCTGACATCGACCCGCGTCGCCATCAAGCAGATCCCAAAGGCCATGTCTGCCTCTCTCACCCGCGAAATACACCACCACCGCCAGCTCCACCACCCACACGTTACCCAGATGTACGAAGTCATTGCCACCGAATCACACATATGGATCGTGACAGAGCTTTGTTCTGGAGGAGAGCTCTTTGATTACCTCGCTGAAAAGGGTCGCCTGCCTGAGGGCGAAACGAGGATAATCTTTGGCCAGCTGTGCCTTGCTGTCGCCTACCTGCATGACAAGGGTATCGTCCATCGTGATCTCAAGTTGGAGAATGTGTTGTTGGATGAACGATGTCGTGTCAAACTCGGGGATTTTGGGTTCACGCGTGAATACGAAAAAGGGGTATATATGGAGACCTTTTGCGGTACTACTGGTTATGCCGCTCCAGAGGTACTGCAAGGCAGAAAATACCTTGGCCCAGGCGAGTAGTCTCTTAGCTTTACTATATAGCCTACTCATTAATATAAAGAGGTGGATATTTGGTCTATGGGTGTGATCCTCTATTGCCTTCTCACGGGTACCCTTCCATTTGATGACGATGAAGAACCTATGATGAAGGAAAAGGTTATCAAAGGGGAGTTCGAAGACCCCGAATGGTTGTCTAGAGGTCCGAGACTTCTGTTCTTTCCTTCAATTGGTGATTTTTGACGTCTTCCATAGGCGCTCGTGGCCTCCTTCGGGATATTTTGCAGACTGATCCGTCGAAACGCCTAACAATCCCTCAAATTCTGGCTTCCCCTTGGTTCACATTGCGTGTTGCACTCGTTCCTACTCTTCTGAGAACAGAGGATCACGCCCCTGCGTCGCCGCCACCCGCTTGCCCCGCCTTCTCGTTGAGTACCCAGTCGACTGATAATGAGGCAAGGACGCAGGATACGGAACAACTTATATCATCAGCGACTTCCGCTACCTCGGAAACGACTTTTGTTTCCGCTCCCTCCGAGCCTTTACCATCCGCAGCTACAACTCCCGATGATAGTACTTCCGATCCATTTCAAGAGTCTTCCAATTCCGTTCTGATCCAGATCCATTCTAATCTAAGCCAAAGGACGATTACCAGAGGTGACCGAGGGTCCAACACCCGGGTCCGGCACCCTGAGACTGTAATCGAAGAGGAAGGAAATAAGGATAGCGCGGAGGAGGTGACCACCCCCTCGAACGCCGCTCGAATTCCACCACATCCAACTCGTACCCCTGCTCGCACAAAACGTCGTTCAGTGTCATCGACGCTTTCAGATGGGAATGGCCAAAGTTCGCCGTCACGTGACAAACCCCTGGCACCCCTTCCTCCGCAAGACTTTGCAGGACTCCTCAGCACACCGGCGCCGATCATTTTTTCAACTCCTGCTGAACGCGAGTTGCTAAATGCTTTGAGTATGATGGGTTTCGACACCGCCCAGATTGTACACTCAGTTATCTCGGATGCATGCGACTCGGCGGGTGCACTCTGGTGGATGCTAATCCGCAAACACGAGAAGCGGATTCTTGGAGAAGTCCGAGCTGCCGCGGACCCAGATATTGGACAAGCGGCGGAAAATTCAGGGTCCAAGCGGCGGAAAGAGGAGGGCGAGCGTCATATTGG
Organism: Nevesoporus exiguus; assembly: GCA_038089155.1. NCBI lineage: Eukaryota > Fungi > Basidiomycota > Agaricomycetes > Boletales > Boletaceae > Nevesoporus > Nevesoporus exiguus. The sequence continues at coordinate 22,421 of JBBPKI010000090.1, forward strand.
GTCGCGGAAGAGAAACAAACATGGCGTTGCGGTACAAACCGACGAGCCTTCTCTTGTGTCTACCCCACCGGCGCTTGCTCTTGTGCCGCCTACTCCGACGGTAACTTCGGCTGCGCGTCCCAGTACTCCTCCCCGTGCGAAGTCACCATTTTTGTCGCCTTCGCCGACTACAAATGAGTCCTCTGTGCGCTCAAATCAATCAACGCCAAGTGGTAGCTACAGGGCAATTGAAATCAAGGATAAAGATCTACTCAAGTTGAAAAGGGAAGGCAAGGTTCGCTCTGGAAGCGTCAGCATTATGCAGCGGGCAACAACAGCCCTCGAAGCGGCCGGTCTTGTTCGCAAGAAGTCTGCAGAAGCGGTCAAGGACCAACGCGATAGTCAGAGAGAGGAGAAGCCACGGGAGAGTGAAAAACCGCAGACAGTGGATGATCCACGTAGTTCACATGGTAGTGGCGGATCGTCTAAATTGACGAAGTCACCACCAGTCAAGGCGAAGGATGCAGTATCTCCACCTTCCTCTCCTCCGCCCGATCTGCCTGCTATATCTGGGTCACCGTGGGTAATGGCAGGTGAGCGAGTGCCACTACCTAGCGGTCATGCGCCCGCTCCTGCGAATTCTCTAGGCGACACAATGAATTCGCTTCCGAATTACACCGAGAACGGAAGAAGGGTTGTCGCCTCCAATAGGAATCGAGCGAGTTTGTTGTCTGCGTTTCGCCTCTGGTTCCAAGAGGATAGGAAGGGCAAGCGGAAGGAGCCCGTACAGCCGCTACCGCAGAGTAGCGTCCACAGGCTACAATATTCCCGATCCATGGTTACCCCAGCCCCTTTGTCTATGTCCCCTTCCGGTAAGAACGCTGTTAAGCGGCACGCTAGTGGAGGCGGGCGGGGCCGCCGTGTTAAACGTCACTCCGCCTCATCTCGTCGATCTAGCAGTGTCAACTCTCGCAGGTCGTCCGGCACCTCAGGCCAGATCTTTACGATCGACCAACCACATACCCTTGATCAGATCCCCTCGGTTCAGTCCTTTGGCGCTGAGACCCCCAATTCTGAGAGGGGTGATCACTCCTCGAGACCGTCATCTGCGCATAGCTTTGTCGTTGGTGGTATTCCTCGACATCGCAAATCTCCGTCCACTGGATCGAATGGGTCAGCGTACTATCGTACCTCGTCGCCGTTACCCAAATATAATCATCGCAGGGCGGGTTCTTCTTCCTCTACGCGTGTCATACGGCATATTCAGAGTACACCTGGAGGTTCCCGGCCCATACATCATCGCTCAAATTCCGCTGCCTCCTCAGTACATTCCCTCGCCTCCTCACGACCTACGTCATTCTACGAAGCTTCAGAGGGTGAGGCGACACGAACGGGCTCGCCATTCAAGGGATACCCTTCTAGGCAATCATTAGATGATAGCACCCCTAGACGCGGTGCAGGTACGTTCATCGCCCAGAAACGGCTCACGCCGTTCACCAGCCCGCATACCTCTGGTTCACTAGGGCGGACATCGTGGAAGAAGAGCTGGGGACACGAACCTCCTGGCTGGCAGAGCCGGAGCACTCATCTTCCCGTTGAAGTTCTCGCAATTTCACCAGCACCCGATATCCGAGACGTATTTAGTGTAGGACGCCAAAGCCTGAGCATGGGGGATGAAAGTGACTGGGTAGACGAGGATGATGATATACCTGAGTTTGCGGGGGGACTTGGTCAGATGCCAGGGAGTGCGACGACGAGTTCAAGTGCGAGTTCATCGTATCTGACCTTGGAGTCTCCAATCCCGCTGGTAATGTCGCCACCCCCGAGGAATCACGGTGGACATACACGATCAAGCAAGGCTCGTGGGGCTTCTACCGCTGTTGTGGGGAGACAGAGAGGAGGTCATTCACCAGCTGGGAGGTCTTCGCCCGCTCCAGGACAAGGTGAGATGGTACTTGAAGCTCCAGACACGAGGGGCGGACGATGGCAGCTACCTGCGGCGCGAGGTCATGCTTTCAAGCATGCGATCCAAGAAGAAGACGAGGATGAGGAAGAGTAAGATGAGGGGAGGTATGCGTTGTCGACTTATTCGGATCATGATTGCGGCTGCCCTGCGTCTTTTGTTGTTGATGCATTCTGTCTGGTCTTGCTTCAACCTGGTTTTGTTGTCGGATTTCCTTTTGCGTTATCATTTACAGGTCTATTCGCTGACGAACGACTATTTGTTGTCCCGGCACACTATCTCCTAGTGCATTGTTTCTTCCCGATTCTTTTTTCTGCACTTTATCTAATCTCATGGGCTCTTTCCAGTACTGGTTACGGGTTGTCGATTCATTTCTTGCTGCCAGAGAAGCGTTTTGTGGTCAAGCTGTGCGTTCTGCGTATTTTGTGGGATACCCAGCTGATTTCCCCCTATACCCACTTTGCTATTCGGAAGGAAGGGTGTGTTCATCTCTGAGACAAATTATTGAGGTTCTGTTTTATGCAACAACGAATAGCTGAACGACAGGAAGAGTATCGTAGTGGGCTGTCCGACTCAGTCGGAAAAGTTTTGGCAACTAAGTTGTGACAAGTATCGACATGACATGTCGCGTATGTCACATCACGTGCAATCACATTGTTGCCGCGCGAGCATCGTTCTTTAAGCTCAGTTTCGTTCACTCATGGCACGCGGAGGCAGTTTCGCGTCGACATCGAATAGTCGTGGTCGTGGCGGACGTGGCGGACGTGCTGGTTACCGAGGAAGCACGTATTATCGCGGGGGCCGTGGCAGAGGAAGGGGTGGACGCGGCGGTGCAGCCAGCGGAAACACGAAGGAAGGACCAGTTCCGCAACGCGAAGATGATGGTACACAACTTGCCGAGCGTTTCGAGCAAGTGCGGTTAAGCGATGAGATCGACGAAAAGCTCGGGTTTGCGCGGCTGCAGGAGGGTGGACGAAGGGAAGGCTGGCTCATCAACATGCATCCGACGTTGGTCAAGGACCCGGAGTATCCTGGAGGAAAGGCTGCAGTGGATTTTTACTTCATACAGGACGACGGTGGGTCGTTCAAGTGCACGATGCAGTACGAACCATACTTTTGCATTGCTTGCAAGGTGAGTGTTTGACATGTTTTTTCTTCACAGCGTGCTGACGGGGTAGGACCGTGACTTTAGAGTGGGTCAGAGGCGAGCGTCGAGGAGTGGCTCATGAAGCGCTACGAAGGTGTTATTCATAAGATCGTACGCGACCGAAAGGAAGACCTCAAGTTGCCGAATCATCTCATGGGACACCGGAGGCTTTATCTTCAGCTGTGCTTTCGAAATGTTTCGGATCTCCTTACCGTAAGACGCGACATTGCTCCACTCGCGCTTGAAAACGGTGCAAAACGAGGGGCTGTTGATGCCTACGCAGAGGTCGTCAATGCTACCGCGGGTCCTAGCACAAACATTGAACTCGAGGGAGAATGGGCGGAAATTGGTGGCAGTATGAACGGCGGCAGTTACAGGGAAAGGGATCCTCGCGAGTGCATCATCGATATCCGGGAGTTCGACGTGCCCTATTACTTACGCGTGGCCATCGACAACGAACTACGCGTTGGGTTATGGTATGCTGTGACGTTTAACGCTGGGCAGCCCAGCTTTGCGCAGATCACGGAGCGCGTGAAACGTGCAGACCCTGTGGTTATGGCTTTCGATATCGAGACTACGAAGGCACCGCTCAAGTTTCCTGACCAGGCGATTGACCAAGTGATGATGATTTCATACATGGTTGATGGTCAGGGTTATCTCATCACGAACCGGGAAATCGTGAGCGAGGATATCGAGGACTTCGAGTATACTCCAAAGGAAGGATACGAAGGGCCGTTTACCGTGTACAATGAGAAAGACGAGGTACGCTCGTCCTTCCGCGGCAAATTACTTTTGTTGACTGGCCCCAACCTCAGGGTGCATTGATTGCGAAATTTTTTGAACACATCCAAAGTGTGAAGCCTACGGTCATAGCCACGTTCAACGGTGATTTCTTCGACTTTCCATTTCTCTGCGCGAGAGCGAAGGCCAATGGTATCGACATGTTCCTCGAAACTGGCTTTTCCAAAGATTCAGAAGACGAGTTCAAGAGTCGTTGTTGTGCCCATATGGATTGCTTTCGATGGGTCAAGCGCGACTCGTACCTACCGCAAGGCAGTCAGGGTTTGAAAGCTGTTACGACAGCAAAATTGGGGTACAATCCGATCGAGTTGGATCCCGAATTAATGACACCGTACGTTGATTTGCTCTTACTAGTGCTCATGCCCATAATCAATCGCTAGATATGCCACAGAGCAGCCGCAAGTCCTCGCCCAATACTCCGTCTCCGATGCCGTTGCGACTTATTACCTGTACATGAAATATGTACACCCGTTCATCTTTTCGCTGTGCAACATCATCCCATTGTGCCCAGACGAGGTCTTGCGAAAGGGTAGTGGAACGCTTTGCGAGACATTGTTGATGGTGTGTAGACCTGGGAACAATGCTGGGCCTTTTCACTTACGTCTCGACTCAGGTCGAAGCGTACCGGGGGCATATTATTATGCCGAACAGACACGAAGACGCTCACTTAAACATGTTCGAAGGCCACCTGCTTGCTTCCGAAACCTATGTCGGAGGGCATGTGGAGGCATTAGAAGCAGGCGTTTTTCGCAGTGATATCTATACGGATTTTAAGATTGTCCCTGAAGCTGTTCAAAAGGTGTGGTACTCCTTGCACCGTCTTTCCTGAGCTAATGTTAGTGGATAGCTGATCAACGATCTCGATGCCGCTCTGACGTTCTATATCGTCGAGGAGTCCTGCCAGTCTTTGGATAACGTTACCAATTACGACGAAGTCAAGTCTCAAATTCAATCGGCTCTCGAGCTCATGCGAGATAACCCGAGGCGGACAGACAAGCCACTGATCTATCACCTTGATGTTGCCGCTATGTACCCCAACATCATGTTGTCGAATCGGCTACAACCCGATTCTATGGTCGACGAGTCGGTGTGCGCTGTCTGTGACTATAACCGGCCGGGGAAGAAGTGCGACCGAAGGCTTGACTGGGCGTGGAGAGGTGAATTCTTTCCTGCACACAGGGACGAATATAATATGATTCGGCACGCGTTGAACCAAGAAACCTTCCCTCCTAAGAAACCTGGTGGACCGCAACGCAAGTTCGTCGACCTGACGGAGGCAGAGCAGACGGCTTTATTGCACAAGCGGCTTGGGGATTACTCTCGCAAAGTGTACAAGAAGACTAAGGATACGAGGGTCGAGACACGCGAATCCATTGTGTGCCAGCGGGAAAACCCATTTTATGTCGATACCGTTCGCCGCTTCCGTGATCGGCGATACGAGTATAAGGGACTTCTCAAAACGTGGAAGAAAAATCTTGATACAGTCCTCAGCGAAAGTCGCTCGCTTACGGAGGTGGACGAGGCGAAGAAGATGATCGTACTCTACGACTCGTTGCAGCTCGCCCATAAATGCATCCTCAACTCTTTCTACGGGTATGTGATGCGTAAAGGTGCCCGATGGCACTCCATGGAGATGGCGGGGATTACGTGTCTCACGGGCGCGACGATCATTCAGATGGCTCGCGCGTTAGTGGAGCAGATTGGGCGTCCTCTTGAACTGGACACGGATGGGATCTGGTGCATGCTTCCAGGTGTCTTTCCAGAGAACTTCAAGTTTAAGCTGACTAGTGGAAAAACCGTTTCAATGTCATATCCATGTACAATGCTCAACCACCTCGTCCACGCACGGTTCACGAATCATCAATACCACAACTTTAACCCAGAAACTGGGGAATACGACATTCACTCCGAAAATTCCATCTTCTTTGAGCTTGACGGACCATACCGTGCTATGATTCTCCCCTCATCAAAGGAAGAAGACAAACTGCTCAAAAAGCGTTATGCAGTGTTTAACGACGATGGCTCTCTTGCAGAGCTCAAGGGTTTCGAGGTCAAGCGACGTGGCGAACTCCAGCTCATCAAAATTTTCCAATCTCAAATATTCGAGAAGTTCTTGCTTGGCACCACCACCGAGGAGTGCTATGGTGCTGTTGCAAACGTCGCCAATCAGTGGCTTGACATCCTTTTCTCGCACGCAGAAACACTCTCCGATGAGGAGCTCATCGACCTCATTGCTGAAAACAGAAGTATGTCGAAGACACTCGCTGAGTATGCTGGACAAAAGTCGACATCAATCAGCACCGCGAAGAGGCTGGCTGAATTCTTGGGCGACCAGATGGTCAAAGACAAAGGTCTCGCTTGCAAGTTCGTTATCTCTGCAAAGCCCAACGGTGCTCCAGTCACTGAGCGAGCTGTCCCGGTTGCCATCTTTTCTGCGGAAGAATCCGTCAAACGGACCTACCTCCGGAAGTGGCTGAAAGATCCTGGCCTCAGCAATTTCGACCTCCGGTCGATTTTGGATTGGGAATACTACATTGAGCGGTTGGGTTCCGTGATCCAGAAGTTGATCACCATTCCTGCGGCCATGCAGGGTGTCTCGAATCCGGTGCCAAGGGTTAGGCATCCCGATTGGTTGCACCGTAGGGTTGCAGGAGCCATAGACAAGTTCAAGCAGAACAAGGTTACGGACTTCTTTTCTGTTATTCCTCGGAAAGTACAGGAGGGCGAGGAGAGTGATATGGAAGATATTGGAGCACAAAATCATTTAGGGAAAGGGCGTATTACTGTCGTGAGCCGCAAAGCTACGCGGAAACCAAGTCCCGAAGCAGAAGAAGGCGACGTGCATAGTGTTCCTCTCCCAGACCCCGGTTCCAACTACTCGACTTGGCTAAAAGCGATCAAACCTCGTTGGCGTAAGATGCGCGAAGCACGTTTAGGTGGAGAGACGTCTGCAGTCGTCCCTTCCATGTTTAAAAGCACACGTATGCGATCAATTCAGCGCTGGGACATTGTGCAAGTCCGACCGAGCAGGATTCCTGGGCGTTTTGCGCTATGGGTTTCCATTAACGGAGAACTTACTCCCGTTCCCCTTCGTATTCCTAGGCATTTTTACCTCCACTTCAAGAACACACCGAGGGAGGGGTTATTCCACACGGAAGACTACCAAGTGGAGAAGGTCATGCGACATTTACCGAGAGATATTCCCTGCAAGAACCTATACAAGGTGGTCGTCAAAGAAGAGGTTTACGAGAACATCCGAGAACATTTCACTGACTTGACGAACGACCCAAATGTCGATGGAGTATTTGAACGCCAGGTAGGTGATTTCCGCGCCGCACGAACCTGACGCATTTCTGATAACCACTCTGCTAGGTTCCACTGGAGATGAGAGCTCTGCTTAAGCTGGGCAAGACTTGCACAGTCGATGAGTTAGGTCTGACCCTCAACAAAGCCCAGACCACCGGAGTCGATCTGAGCCAGCTCGATCGTGCCAGTCCCTCCCTTTCTCGAAAGACGTACCTTGACGGCGGGCGTAGTGACAAACATCTCTTCCTCTATCACGCTTGCTCGCAAAGCGCTCCGATTCATGTGTTTGCGCTGTTCCTCCCTAACGGCGCCGTGAAACTACATCTAGTTGATCCTGCAACCCGCCGCCAAGGTATACCTCGCTTACAAGAGCTGTACGCCGACCTCCTAAAGAAACGGCAGGGCCTTTTCGGAAATCCTACTTCTGTCCAATATCCCACTTCTTGCGAGTTCACCACGACTTACCACAGCAAGGACGTCTCCGCGCTTAAAGCCATCTCCCGAGAACTTGGACTCTTGGAAAATCTATCGTACATGGTGATAATCTCTTCATCGAAAGAGCAAGTCTATTTCGACACGCACGTTCCAAAGCTCTCCAGATTCCCCATCTTGTCGATGCCTAAAGCAAAAGTTTATCACTCCCTCGACGTCTTTCCTTGGCAAATGCATGTCGCCCAGAAGATGCTGCACTGCTACATCATGTGTGGTATATGGCTCGATCGTTCGATCGCGCTTTCGGAGTACTACGACATTCCTATCGGACACATTGACGGCGATCAGCCTCTCATTCTGTCTGATATCAGTTTCGCACGGCGGCTGATACAGCAAGACATCATCCTCTGGTGGTCACCCACCGAGCGACCAGATCTCGGCGGTAGGGAGGCCGACAACTGGCCAACCGAGGAGCTACAGAACACGGAATTCATGACACCTGGGTGTTATTCTAATGTATGCTTGGAGATCACGGTTCGCAACCTGGCAGTCAACTCCATACTCCATTCGGTCGTGGTGAACGAGCTGGAAGGAAGCGGTGGGACAACTGCCTTTGACTCCACATCTCATACCTTGAGTGCGTATAACCGCGGCGATACCCAACGAGACCTTAGCCTTGGGGAGTCAAATGTCTCTACCTTGATGTTCGGCATCATGAAGTCGATGATCAAAACATGGCTTCTCGACAAAATCCAGGGCAACTTCGAGAGTCCTGCTACGGTAGCCATCGACCATTTTTGGCGATGGATCAGTACAAGCAGATCTCACCTTTACGACTTGAGCATACATCGCTTCATTCATGGGCTTATGCGGAAAACGTTCATACAGATGCTTGCCGAATTCAAGCGACTTGGTTCTCACGTCGTCTACGCCGAGTTCGGTCGAATCTTGCTTGCCACTTCGAAGCCACCTGGAACAGCTCATGCCTATGCGACTTATATTGCTACAGCAGTCACATCCAACGAGCTCTTCCAGCATGTATATTTGAAAACAGAACGCTTCTACGACTTCCTGCTGTTTATGGACTCCGCAAACTTTGGGGGTGTCGTCTGCGACGATCCACTGGCTCTTGAACCTCCAGAGGAACTAACCCTTGAAATGCGATGGAACATAGAGACCTTCCTTCCGCCAGCCATCCAAAGCGACTTCAGCTCCATCATCCAGTACTTCATCCTCGAACTCTACAAGATCAGACGAAAGGCGAACGAGAGTTCACGAGTGCCTCTTCGTGTATTACAGAACTCTGCACCCGAGGCCACTCAGCGAGATGCTGGAAAGGCGAAGGAAATAGACGCCACTCGCGAATTTATTGCTAGGAAACTCACCCGAAAACTCCTGCGACTCGTCGGAACTATTCAGACCAAACACAGAGACTCGGTGTACGATGAAGAGTTCCAGTCCCAGTTCATGTTCCCCATACTCCCAGGTTCTTACCTCACTCTCACTAACCCCGTCCTCGAGCTCATCAAATTCACCTGCGCGGTACTTGGCCTTGCGGAAGACTTCCAGGTAGAGATTGGCCTGCTGAAGCGGAACCTGCTTGATTTGGCAGGCACTCGAGAGTTTGCCAACGAGGCAACTTTCCAAAACCCCTGCGAAACGCTGAAATTGACCAACGTCGCATGCAAAACGTGCGATGCCCTTCGCGACTTTGACTTTTGTCGCGATCCAGAGCTTATGCCAGATGGTTTGTCCATCGGACCCCCAAAGTGGACATGTCGGTGCGACGGCGAATATGACCGTACCGCGATAGAGATGGAGCTGGTCCGGATGGTTGGCGTAATGGAGAAGTCTTTCGCACAGCAAGATATGCGTTGTTCCAAATGCAAACAAATCCGCTCGGATAACGCCTCGCGGTATTGTCGATGTTCGGGATCGTATCAGCTGGTCATCGGGAAAGCAGAAATGAAGCGAAAGTTGAGAACGATCCTGAACGTCGCCATCGTTCACAACTTTGCGAGACTCAAGGTTCGTTCTGAATTGGCTCTGAGTGACTTAGGATCTGAAATGGTCTGTTCCAGGAATGCGCGCAGGTCATACTAGAAAACTGGTGACGCGTAATGACATGATGTATGAAAATACCCTGCTCTGGATTGCAGTATGCTGGTTAATGTAGAACGATGGGCATTGTATTGTAACTCTTTCGATGACGAAACGCGTAGACTTCCATTTTCTACAAGAAGAGAAATAACAAGGCGAGGGTACATTTTACAGTAAATGCCAGTAACATCCCGACACTTTGCGACATTCAACAGTCTCGGCTTCACGGCGGCGGTAAGGCTAGACATTTTGTATACTGTTTTCCACAGCCCGCGTGACGTCGACCGACCCATCTGCTATTTGTGATGTGGTGAGGGCACGTTCACATGCCGCTTGATCCGTCTTCTGGTTCTTCAACGCCCAATCCTCGTCGACCTTGTTATGCAGCGGGAGCCCTTTCATGAATGACGACGCGACCAACCCGACGCCACAAACTACGGCCAGAACGCGCCACAACACCGCGAGACTGCCTGCAAAGGCGACTTGGACTTCGAACCGAGTCTCTGCAGGGAGCGTAGAGAGTTGCGGAATGAGCGCGTACGCGATGGCAGTCCCTTGTGGGATGGATTGAATAAACGATTCGGGGAGTTTCTTTGCGAGCTCGTTTTGGAGGACGGTGCTGCCGACGGTGACACCCCACACCTGCGGCAGATGAGACCAAGCTTGGTAGCTTCTGGACGGGAGATGCTCACAGAGGCGAACGAACGTAGGAACCAAATGAAAGCGAGCGCAGGCGCATTCTGCGTTACAGATAGGGGTGCTAGAATAGGGTACATGGGCGTCGCGCTCAGCATCCTAGAGAGTTAGATATGAAGTATCAGCATCAAACGGAGATTGACCACAATCGGTAAACACGTTCCCTATACCACAGCCGAGCAGCGCCAAGCATCCTATGGATTTTCCGAGAGAGTCCGTTGCAAGGACCGTGCTCATCAAACAAAGAGAAATGATGACGATAATCCAACCTATCCACATCTGTGGTCGATATCGGCCAGTAGAATTAACTGAAATCCCGACGATGATAGAGGCCGGCGCGAGCAATGCCAACGCAAGCGAGTAAACGCCAGAAAGGACGGGGGATGCACCCTTACAAGCTTGTAAGTATACCGGGAAATAATCTGCAGAGTGATTGTGCTCAGCACAGATAGTGGCAGCTTGCAGCGAACTTACAGATGGTTGCTTGAGTTAAGACAGTGGCGCAGAACGTCTGTATATAGCTGATGCGAATGAGTGGCTGAGAAAGAAAGCGGTTACCGACTTCGCCGCTTACCCACTGATGCTGGTCAAGTTCGTCATTAAGGAGAATGGTACCTGGTACAAGTAAATTGGATATAATCTGGATCGAGGTGCGTGGAGAAGCACGTACAAGGGGGTGCTTTGCAAGAGTGGCCTCGTAAGCAATAAAGAATCCCAAACCGACAAGACCAAGAATTAGTGGGACGAGCACTGCGACAGAACCCCATGGGTCAGCAATACCACCCCACGTCAGTCCTATCGTACACGCGGCAGTGCTCGAGATGACGAGAAAGTTGCCACTGTCAGCGAGACGGCGTAAGCCGGGTTGGGTTCGTAGCTCCCGCTGCGTTCGGAACTCACGTGCAGTCCATGCGCATAAACTTTTCTCGGTAACTGCCTGTGGGAGCCGGCAGATCCAACAAGAAGATGATCAGGACGCACGCGACGAACGAGATGGGAAAATTGAGATCTTGCATATCGTCTGAATTTTCAGACACGGCAAACAAGGCTAGGACGCTCACAGAAAAGCCAGCGCCATTGTCCCTGCTCTGCGAGGCTACCCCCAATAACAGGACCGACTGACGCAGCAAGACACCATGTACTGGACGAAGCGTGAGTTCTCCGGTTGGAATATATGATTGAGCGGGTCTCACACCCCATATAAACCAGCATAAAGACCACGCTCTCGCAGAGTTACGAGATCACCCAGAATGATTCCTGTGAGGGACTGGATACCCCCTCCGCCTAAGCCTTGTATGGACCTTCCCGCAATAAGCATAGTCATGCTATTAGCGGCCCCGCATATGGCGCTGCCTAGTGAAAAGAGTCCTATAGTTATCAGAATGGCAGGACGGCGGCCGAACGTCTGCGCAAGAGCACCGCTCATTGGAAGGAACGCGGTGGAAGCGAGGGCATAAGCAGAGCCGACCCAGGTGAATTGGGAGGCATGGAGGTCGTTGGCGATAGTGGGAAGTGCGGTAGAGACAGAGGTCAGTTCAAAGGCGGAAAGAGAGAGGCAGATACACATCGAAGTAAAGATAAGCCAGAATCTAAGGGGCCTCTTGGACAGTGTTGCGTCGGTGAGTTGGGCAGGCATTCCGTGAGGGTGGTTTCCATGAGTGCGTAGGATATATACCGCTTTTACAGGCAGTGCAGACCATCATTTTTGTTCGATTCTTTAACGTCATGTTGAACCGCCATGATATCATGGCACAAGCGCAAGCACGAAACAAGCTGCAACGATCGACGGTGTGAGGAGTGTCACGAGCCCACACATGGCGCCACGGCGCACGTTGCTGAGACGCGGGAGAGTACGCGTGGTCGACAGACCGAGTGAGGCTGTCAAAACATAATTAGTTGGTCAAACTGCGGATTAAGACTAGATTCAAATGCACGAGGCAAGCGAGCCTTGTCGGCATTTAGACTTTGACGCGGTAGTCCCAATTTCTCGGCAACCTCCGGCGAGATCAAGACATTTGAGTTCCCGCGGAAGGCCGGACCGACTTCATGAAAACATACACACTGGAGCGAGGTGGGGACCACTCCTTGGCTTTTGACAAAGCCTCCCGCTTCGGACAGGCTGCAACGTTTGTGGCGTGCATTCCATATGGCCATGAAACACCGACTTCCGAAGCAGCTGAAGTCCGGGTCCGTACGGACGTCGCTCATCCGTTCAGGATCCTGGTCCCTGAAACTCCCTTGTATTTTGACAGCCAGATAACGCGAGGATGATGTAGTAACCACCGTTTGGACCTGGTGAAACAACTATCTATTTCTGCGACAAATTGCTCAGATTGTCGTGTTGCGTGAACATGGTAGAGGATGCGGGGTCTTTACGCAAGTCTACGACTAGCTCAGGCCCTCGTATCTTGATATAGGACGTAGGCGTTCAGCGTTCAAGGCTTCAGTCAATTAGAGTAAGCATGCAGCACTGGATGAATCGTGAGTGCGTTACGCAACCCGCTGCGCTAAGGGGCAGAAAAGGGAGAGTAACTCGGACACGCTCGGAACGATCTACTATGTCCGATTTACGGAGAAATGCTCAGGTGTTCACTTCCATGCTTGATGTGTCCAATATTATATACACAGCGATGTCAATCGTTCATTCTTGGGGTCGATGCAAATCCCAATCAGCTCGTACTTCTTTTCATTTGGATTGTCTGCACACCCCCGCAGAGTGACAGCTGTTAAATCTCCTCCCCACTCTTGGACGCCAAATTTGCATCAACCTTGCACAGCGGGACCCCCTTCACGAACGAGACCACGAACCCTGCGCCACTGACGACAGTCAAGACCCGCCCCGGGCCAACACCGTGAGACTGCCCGCAAAAGCGACTTGGACCTTAGGCAGGATTCGTCTCATTCCGGAATGCGCAGACTTTCCAAGCCCCTCCGGCGTGCGCCAGATTAGTGTCACGATCTTGTCAATGGCGTTACGAAGGTCCGAGCGGGGCCGGCGCCGTGTCACGCTGGGACCGGTTGCAGGGTAAGAAGCAAAGGTGCCAGATCGAACGTTTGGCTGTCAGACGAGGCCGAGGCTCAGCTGACTTTTGTGAATGTCATTATGTTACAAGTCGCAACGGTGTCAGCAAGGTAATCAACGTGCCTCAACACGGATTAATGGTCAGAGAACGCAAGGTATATCTGATATATTCTACAGTATTCTCCACCTTTGCAACACGGGCTAGCCGGTTTGCAAGTTTGAGCACGACTTCATGCAGACTGATCTTCCCTCTCGTCCTTCAGTGTCCAATCCGCGTCGAGCGTGGTATGCAGCGGCAGTCCCTTCATCAGTAATGACGCTAAGAGGCCTGTGCCGCTGATGACAGCTAAAATTCTCCACAATACCGAAAGACTGTCCGCAAAGGCGACTTGAACCTCCAACCGAATCTGCGCAGGGAGCGTGGCAAGTTGTGGGATGAGCTCATACATAATGGCTGTTCCTTGTGGGACAGATCGGATAAACGATACGGGAAGTTTCTTTGCGAGCTCGTTTTGGAGGACGGTACTCCCGACGGTAACACCCCACACCTATACGAATGGAGCCCCACTTCTATGGGCGTGCTTGTGAATGATGGCAGGCACTTACCGAGGCAAATGAACGAAGGAACCACATGAAGGCGAGGGCAGGTGCATTCTGCGTCACTGGCAGGGGCGCTTGAATGGGGTACATTGGTGTCGCAGTCAGCATACTACAACGGATTAGATTTTGAGCGTATATGCAACAGCTGGACGTGACGTACCCTATTCCCCAGCCGAGCAGCGCCACATACCCAAAGGACTTCGAGAGTGGGTCTGTGGCACGGATCGTACTCATCAGACCAAGGGCGAGGACGGTGAGGACCCAACCCATCCACATCTGTGGACGGTATCGGTCGATGGGTTTAACCGATAGTCCGGTGACAATGGCTGCAGGCGCAAGTGACGCGAATGCGAGCGAATAAACACCAGATACGACGGGGGACGCGCTCTTGCAAGCCTGAAAGTAGACTGGGAAGTAATCTGTAATGCCGTCAAATCGGACAGCCAGAGTAGCTCATTCGAAGGACTTACAGACGACTGCCAAAGTGACGACGTTGGAGCAGAACGTCTGTATATAACTGATATGCTTGAGAGGCCACGAAACTAGCGATTATAGATGATATGCCCTACCCACTGACGCTGGTTACGTTTGTCATTAGGGAGAACGGTACCTGATGCGAGTGGGATCAGATACAAGTTAGATCATGGAAAGGGTCATACACACGAGCGGATTTTTTGCAAGAGTGGCCTCGTATACGATGAAGACACCTAGGCCGACGAGGCCGAGAACTAACGGAACCAGTACCGTGGCCGAACTCCAAGGGTGTGTGATACCACCCCATGTCAACCCTATCGTATATGCCGCGGTGCTTGCAATCACAAGAAAATTGCCACTGTTATCGAACAAGTTGAAGCGAAGTTGAGACAACTATAACACTCAACGTACATCCAGTCCATTCGCAACATCTTGTCTCGATAACTTCCAGGAGGAACCGGCAGATCCAAAAAGAAGACGACTGACACACATGCAACGAATGAAATAGGAAGATTGAGGTCTGGAATATTGGCTGAGAATCTCAAATATTATATGTCCAAAGCTGCAACTCGAATACCCACAGAAAAGCCAGCGCCACTGACCCTGTGCCGCAAGACTGCCCCCGACGACAGGTCCGACAGAAGCAGCAAGACACCACACACTGAGTAAAGAGTGTGAGTTCACGTCCTTGCATGGCTGAGCAGGTCTCACAGTCCATATAAACCAGCATATGTACCGCGTTCTTGCAGTGTCACGAGATCAGCTAGGATGATCCCCGTGACAGATTGAATACCTCCTCCACCGAATCCTTGTATGGCCCTTCCTGCAATAAGCATATTCATACTGTTTGCGCCACCACAAATACCACTACCGAGCGCGAAGAGACCTATGGCTGTCAGAATAGTCGGCCGTCTGCCGAACGTCTGTGCGAGACCGCCACTCATGGGGAGGAATGCGGTGGAAGCGAGAGCGTAACTGGAGCCGACCCAGGTGAACTGAGAGGCATGGAGATCATTGGCAATGGTAGGAAGTGCAGTGGAGACAGAGGACAGCTCTAGGGCGGAAAGCGAAAGGCAGATACACATTGAAGCGAAGATGAGCCGGAACTTGGCTCCTTTCATGAACGATGCTTGATTTGGTTGAACGACCTTGCCATCATTCGCTGCTGGTTGGTTCAGGGTAAGGCTATTTAATGTGTGGGATGACATGAGGATAACTTTCCACTGGTGTCGCGATACCACAACCGTAGGTCATATTGACTAAGAGTTTAACAGCGGTTTTTAAATCTGCAGCATGAGCCTTTGCGTCTCCGTTTGGTTCCGCCGGGATGGCCCAGTGGCATGAAACCGATGGAGTGCGAAAAAAGCCCAAAGATGACGGTGCGATCAATGGTTTCAGGCTACTTCTTTCTTCGAAACGAACCACGAAAATCCTTTGGATAATAGATCCATATGGCTGCAAGAGGCATATTAACGCTTGGAAGAGGTGACGTAATTTGCGGTTTCCGAGTGACTGGCGAAAATGAAGTGGGGGGCTAATCTTACAATATAGTAGGGACCTACAAATCTAGCTATACCACAGACTGAAGAGTTGTTTGAACTTGAAGACTTCAATTGCTTACGATGTGGGTGACCATTCTAATACTCAGTTTTCTTGCAACGGGCATCCGGGAATTCTGCGATGGAAAAACAACATAGTTAAAATCTACCCACATGGGTGTCTGTCAGCCTCTGATTTCCTGTGTGATGGTTCCACAAGCTGTCATCAACTGACAGCTAGGGTTGCACACGGGTAACACCGCGGGTCGGGCAGCTCACACCGTACCCGTACCCGCCAACACCATACCCTTTGCGGTTACGGGTCCACACCGCACCGTACAACCCGCGGTGTGGGCATGGATCCGTGGCACAACTTAGAGACCCACGGGTACAACTATTGTGTATTCACCTACGAGAGCTACAATTGACCGCAATCAACAATGTAATGGAAGATGATTCAGCCTCGCTTGAATATCACGATCGTTGATGATATCAACGGCACGGTTACTCTCTGTGGCCCACTGCACAAGTCGAGCACTGTGGAGTTCATGTTAGAAGTTGTACAAATATAGAATATGTTCCTTACTGTATCTCGTCATTGCTATGTACACAGATGCTATGGGAAATTGAATGAGAACTCTGATGGCCAAAGGCGACAAGGATGGTGTTGTTCCGCCTACTGGGAATGACACCCTTGCAAGCACTGTCGACAGCTTCCTTTCCAAAACGTCCTGGAGCATGATGCTTAAGGTTAGCAGTAGAGGACTTATCCTTAGAGTCTTGGTAGCGGCGAACTCCTCCAATGGATGTTGTGCACTTGCGTGCACCACAGGGGAAGAAGTGGACCAGACAGCCGTCAGCGTATTCGGGAGTCACAGCATCCACTTTGAAAAATGAATAAATTGGGGAACGCCAATATTCTTTGAGCGTAGCCATACACAACGAGACTAAGTACCAGTCATATTCGCGAGATAGAAACTGCACTGCTTACCTAGCTGTGCTTCAGGATCTTGTGCAGACACATCAAGTTAAGATGAGGGAAGGGACACGACTTCCGGCTCATCATCGTCTGTTGCATCATGCTGAACAGATGTATGAGCATCCGGTGAGCTATTTTCTGTGCCAGAAAGGGTAGTTGTATATGCCTGAGCGGTGATTGATGAGTTGAATCACTTACGATCAGCGCAAGACGGTGTTGCTTGTATTGGATAGGATTCCAAGCCAGGGTGCTTCAGTTTCTTCCGTGGAGGAATGACGATCGTTGCACCCTTCAAGGCTTTGATTGTTGAGGAGTTCTCAGAGGCTGCCTCTGTCCTGCCAGCGAGCAGAGTGCCGGCATCTGGCTCCTTGTTCGATGTTGGTTGGGAGTCTGCTTGAATATGCCTTGCGATAGCAAGGTCAAAGGCTAGGCGTTGCTCCTAGTGACCAGGTAGCTGGCAAGGCAACAAATACAATCGCGCCATGTGTTGATGGATTGTTCTGATGAGGTTCAAGCGGGAGTTGATGTAATCAATTAGTGTTGGAACTAAAGGAGTAGCAAATCTAACGTGGAAGCGCCATCCAAGTCGGAGCGGTGGCTGGTATCCGTACCAACCCATACCTGTTTGCACGGGTTCATGGTATTGGCGCGGGTTCACCTGGGTCGACACCGCACCCATACCCTCCATACCCGTGACCTGAACACCGTGGTGTTACCCGCACCCATGTGCAACCCTACTGACAGCGTGCCAAATTCAGGTTGTCATACATGTGCACAAGTTGATAGTGTCAAAGTGACAGTCTAGTATAAAGTGCGTAAGAACTGTACGAGGTGTGAAGAGTATATAACGTAGCTTACTCGACTGGAGGAAAGACGAACAGGAGCGCGGTGCGTGACGCGACAACGTGTCCACAAAAGGAAATATATTATGTAGTGACGTAGACTATGGTGCGAGTATAATAGCGGGCTGCTCTCCAACAGATAGCCATCTGCGCTGCCTTTACATTTACACCCTCAGTTTGTTCTTGAAGCTTAATCAATCATCTGTCAATGCAAATCCATGTGTGTTCCAAGCAAATTTTAACTGCGTTTGACACAAACTATTGACATGACTCACTGTGTTCGCAGTCAGACTGCCGCACGCATAACTGCTACACCAGAAGGCAGAATACCGAATGCAACACATTCAGTATTGCAGATGGTTTGTGTGTTAGATATGGGATCTAAGTAAGCCAGCATGCTTACACTCTCCTGCTCTTTTGAACCAGTTTATCTCCCCCCCTCCACTAAGAGCTGCCCTGTTTGCTTACTAGCTCTGTGGGTTTGGTGTATGGATTCTGTTCTTATTTGGAAGGTACATATGTCTACCCCAAGGTTATTAGCCTTGCAACTTGCCCAGGGCCCCTGCAAAGCAAGCACATTCAGTCTAAAAAAAAGTGGAACTCTGCCAGAGAGGCAGGAACACTCAAACCAGGACAAGATGTGAATGGATGTTGATACACATTGCAGCAGTGATGTACAGGAGAATAAGAGAGAAGTAAAAAATGGGGAAAGGGAATAAGTCCTGATCCCCCAGCAGCCTTGCCCTATATGTGTCTATGAGTCCCAGGATGCCATTGTTACAGTTTTGTTTCTTCATGGTCACCTCCTACTTATTTTCTTCATTTGCATTTGGGAGGGACTGATCACACGGGAAGTGTACATTCCATATCTTGTCATCCTGTACTCAGATGACATCTGCCTAATCCTGTTAGCATAGCTTCAGACTTCTCTGTTTCCATCTTCTTTTGATCATCTTTGGCATAGCCAGTTTTATCACCATCTCTTGATAGGTGATGCATTATCTGTTCTACCATCTTTAGCTGTGGGCATAGCCACTTGTAGGTAGACACTATTTAAACCTCCATGTAAAGTAGCATTTCCCTCAGCCAATTCTTACTCACTTTTGTGGTTATCTATTGCTAAGCTCATCCACTCACCTCACCAGAGGAGAGAGCTCTCAGTCTTTGCCTACCCTTCTCTCAGGAAGTACAGCGTGCCCCTGCCCACCTCACCAAGAGGAGAGTGGCCAAGTATCTCATCAAGGTACTTTCTGTGACCTAGCGAAGGTCTGTCCTCCCATCAATAGTTAACCCCGAGTGGGTCGTCCTACTAGTCAAGCACTGCACTACGAGACAGTGCAGATCGTCAGCCAACTCAGAAGAGTCGTCCTGCTGACCAAGGCACTTCTATACTTGTCCTAGGACGTTGAGCCTCTTCGTGAGTGCCTCCCTAGTTCAAGTTTGCCAATAGCCCAGAGATAGAAGTCAGTCGCTGGTAATAGGAAACCATGACCATTACAGCCATCAAGAGATGGCATACTGGGGTGGAGTGATTGATGTGCTGACGCAGAAGTCCAGAAGGCTGTTCTGGGCTTACACACCAACTCAAGAATACCAGCGATGCTGTATGGACCAGGAGACATTTCAAGACACAATCAGCACCTGCAAAGGTTCAGAAATAAGAGCTACCCTGTCCCAGACAAGCCCATGATGTCCCAAACTGTCTTGGTCATGAATATACAGTCATCCACCAGCACTTTAAACAGCTACTTTAGAAGTTGTATAGCAAACACAACATTACAAAAATTTTAGATCAGAAGGGGCTGATGTATGGTACCCTAAAATTACTTCTAGACTACATGGTGTATAACATATGAATTATTGAGAAAATGAGCATGAGAGATGAGGGAAAGAAAGTGGGCCTTATCATGCTACCCCACCACTTTCAACAGTACTAAAAATGGCATATCAGCGGTATCAGTGCTGATCTAGGCATTATCAGCTGAACAATTACTCTTCCTTGCTCCCATCTGACCACATGCCCCCATCACTATCATGTTCATTTCTACCATGACTTGCAGGGATATTATTCCTGGCTGTTGTCACTTCATCTCTTCTTGGCCTCATTGCACAGTGTGTGCAAACTCCAGGGTTTGTTGTTGGAGTCAGGGTTCTCCCAGTCTTCCACATGGAGCCTGATTGCATAACCCAAGGCTTTTTCTTTATCCATAGCACGTCTCTGCCTTTTTCTGATTTTGATTTTGACCAGCCAGGCATTGAAGTGGTATACATTTTGTCTACACTGCCATCAATGTGACACAACATGCCTTAGAGCCTGTTTGGAAACATGTTTTTGGGCAACTAGCATTGTTTGAGTTTATTTGATCAGCTGTGAAAAGTCTGGCACTGTCTGCCGGAATTAGAGCGGAGATTGCTCTTATCAGAGATTATGCAGTGTGTGGTCCAGACATGACTAACTGATGTAAACTAGAGACATATGACTGTGATGTATGTGGACTGATGTGATGCAATGGATAAGAAAGCTGCATAAAGGACAAGAAAGGCATAGTTAGGAAATAAGGATAATGTCAACATCTGGTATGCATCTGCAAGTATGGTAATCACTGACATGTCTTCATCAATGATCTCAACAGCTAGCTGCAATGATGATCTCAATAAGAGACAAAAAAGAGTCATGTATATTATCAGATTGATTCATATCCTGCTGATCACACTCCTCGACACACTATCTGGACTTGCCCCTCGCACTCACACTCCATATCATACATCTGTGCTTTCTGGTTATCAGTGGGTCTTAGAACTCATTTGTGGGCATCCAGACTGCATCAAATGTGAACTTGGGCTGTGCAAAGATGCTTTCCTGTTGCTAGTTGATGAACTCCATCTGATTGGACTCTCGGATTCACGCAACATCACTCTAGAAGAACAAGTAGCTATATTCCTCTACACGTGCGTTACAGGCCTCATAACATGGCATGTTGCAGAGCGCTTCCAAAGATCCAATGATACAGTCACTCAGTGAGTGATCCTTTCAAGTTTATGCCGCAGTGATTAATCTCTGAGTCACAACCATGGATAGTTACTTCAAGAAAATTCTGTATGCTGTTTTGGGACCACCATTCTACACAAAGTACATACAGTTCCCAACCAGGGAACAAGCACATCCAAAAATCCAACAGAACAGCAAGTTCTGGCCTTACTTTCACAATGCCATTGGTGCTATTGATGGCACTCATATTCCTATTGCCCCACCCTCACACTTGCGTGGTCCATTCCACAACCAGAAAGGCTTTCTCTCTCAAAATGCACTTTCTGTCTGTGACTTCAGCCTTTGGTTCATATATTCACTCACTGGATGGGAAGGTTCTGGAACAGATGCATGTGTATACAATGACGCAATCTCAGCCAATCTATGGATTCTCCATGGGAAATACTTACTGGCTAATGCTGGTTACCCTCTCCAGCTTCATCTACTTGTTCCATACTGTGGTGTATGTTATCATCTTGCAGAATGGGCTCAGGCATGTCAATGGTATACCAGCTTCTAGTTTTAGTGCATTGTTTTACTGATCAATATTTTGCTTGCTAGGCTGAAGAACAGAGAGGAACTTTTCAATCTTCATCATATGTCGGCCTGGAATGTCATCGAATGAATTTTTGGTATTATGAAACACCATTTTCGTATCCTTCTCTTTCCAGTTGAATACAACCTTGAGGTTCAGGCTTGGCTTCCCACAGGTCTTGCTGCACTTCACAATTTCATTTCCATTCATGATTCAAGCCCTCTTAACAACAAAGAAGATGAGGCAATCCATCAAAATGATGAAGATATCAACATAGCCTTCACACCGACTGCTACTGCCAGGGCTGGTTCCACTTGTGCTGCAACATTAGCTGAGGAGCACAGTGCTGCTGCTGCCATGTGAGACAATATCACATAGGCAATGTGGGATGACTATTGTGTTTGGCTTTCGAGTCACACCAACTTGGACATCTCTGAAGTTGATATCAATGATAGTGATCTCAGTAGTGATCTTGATAGCAAATTCTTTGAGGCTGCTGAGCTGTAGTATTCTGCTAGTAGCTGAATCATGATGATATCATAATCAAAAGTCACACACATGAAGTACAAACATGTGAGTAGTACAAACGCAAAGAGCTACATCTCCAATTAGAGTCCATGCTCTTGCCATCAGTCTGCACTCAGGTTATTGGGTGCAACTGTTTATACATGTCAGCAACGTAGACGGCATGCTCAGCATTGCTAGGAATATTCCTGAATATAGTTGCGATGGTCTGGTTCATTGTCATGTGTACGTTCATAAAGCACTTGTGCTCATCTGGAATTTCATCAATGTGGTAGAGAAGGGGGACTGCAGCCGCCACATCTTTGTATGGGTCATGTAAATTTTCATTGATTGAGTCACTGAGGTGTTGGATGCTGGAATCAATGGCATGGAGTGCAACACCAGTTGTATTCTGGCGACTTGGACCACTACCACTCTGACTAGTAATCTGCGCATTGCTTGAGCTACCATGGCTCTGCTTTGATGGAGGGGGGGCAGGGTGGGGAGCAGAGGAGCTGGGGAATAAAGCCAAGGGGGATGAAAAGTCAGTTGCTGAGGGCAGAGACAACTGCCTAGAGTCATCAGTGGCTGGATGTTTTTTGGATTGTGATGATGAAGGTGCCTTTGAGTTTGACTTCCTAGTCCTGGGGGCAGGAACGCTGGGTGCTGGGATGTGTTGAGCATTTGGTCCAGGGGCAGGGAGCATAGATAGAGCATTTGGCATGGGGGGGGAAGGATCATTGGACATGGAGGTGGTGAGAATGTTGATAGCCATCACAGTTGAAGTGATAGCGTTGACAAGGCTTGGATTGGCTGTGGGCAGTTTGCTAATGTCTGTGAAAAACCCCCCAACATCCATAGGCTCTATATCATTGCTTTTGTCACTTGCAGCAGAATAGCGAGGTTGGAACTCAGGGCCAGACAGCCCTCTTTCTTCTGAACCAGCGGCATATGACAAGAATCCAGAAGATGTAGCAGGTGGATAGATCTCATCCATATGGTCAAGATATCACCAGCCACAGTCCATGAAGTCCTTCATTGTGGGGTACTATGAAAGAACAGATCAGGGAGATCAGTGGGAGGGGAATTAAATGACATACACAGATGCAAAAGTCATCAAAGATTTCCTTGATTGATTTGTTATCAGTCAGATGAATTGTGCTCCCAAAACACTTGATATCAGCACCATGTTGATTGTCCCAGTGGACTCCAGATTTTGTGCACCAGGCACAGATCATTGAGTGATTGCTTTTGAGCTACAGGATCCAGTAGTAAGAGTTGCCAGGTACATAATGTTACGATTTTATGCATTATACCGCAAGTTTTCCTCCTTACCGTTTGCATTCCCTTTCGCTACCCATTTCCCCACGGGAAATACGTCTACTTCTTGATCCTCTTTGAATCTGAGTCCTCCTATTTGCTTCACTTCTTGTAATCTTCTCCGTATGGACAATACCTCCTAACAGCGTTCTCTCGCACGCTGTCGTGATCACCATAGCCATCCGCAGTAGTCTTCTCACTTTCCATCTTCTTCTATGCCTACCCTTATCTTGGTCCGTGCGCATCTTCTCTGGGTATATAAGTAGTTAGTACT
>JBBPKI010000091.1:0-45817 GCA_038089155.1 Nevesoporus exiguus
GTTTCCATGCACGGAACGTCTGTTGCGATTTTCCTTATAATCCTGTCATTTTCCTTTGACCCTCAACAAACTACTGTTCCTTGAATCAGTCACCATCACCTATGCTCGTCTCTCTTCTCGTTTCCGGCGTCCTGTTTGCTTCGGCAGCTCTAGCAGATCACCATCGCGAACCCCACCAGTTCCAGTTGCTTAATCGTGCTGACCAGTATTCCGGTTCTGGTGACGGGGTCCAATATAGCCCAGTCACGGCCGGCGCGATCTTGTATGGGGATAATGTACGTCGTCCCTTCCATGGTGGTGTCTTGCGTGATCTTATTCTGTATTGTTCTGGCAGGGGACTTTCACTGATGTCACTGGCACCTTCATCGTCCCCTCACTCTCCAATTCGAATGACACTGTTGCCCTCAACGTCTATGTCGCGATCGGGATCCCTGATAATTTTTTCGCGGCTGGCATCAAAATTACCGTAAACAATGACAATGCTACATCCGTCAACGGTAAAGAATACAGAGCTGTTAATACCACTGTAAATCTCACCCATAATTTATACGTACAGCTTGGTTCCAGTGGTATCCAGTGGTGTACGGCTACATCGATGGCTTCAACATCTCCCCTGGCGACACCATCAATATGACTATCGTCAACACTTCGGAGCAATTTGTCGAGGCCACAGTCGAAAACCTCACAACTGAGCAGCACGTATTCAATAGATTCAACCTCACTTCCCCACTCTCTGGATCGGCTGTGGCGTGGATGATCGCAGATCAAACGGACATGAACGGCGAGGCTTTGAATATGCTTCCCGACTTTGGTAATGTGACGTTTACGAACACACTTGCGTATGGTCCTTTGGGGCAGTACACGCCGGCGGACGCGACCATCTTCGAAATGGAGCAGAACAATGTGGTTTTGACATCTGTCAACGTCACCGAGTCTTCAGTCACCATTAATGAGGTGTAGGCCCAGCGAAGAGATTCTAGACTCGTCAGTATGAGGTGCCAAGGAACGCTGGTCGTATATTTTGATTGTATCTGTATTGGACAGTAGCTCGACCTCTTGGTTTCAGGTGCTTGTTACTTCGATGTTCGTTAAATATTTACTTCAGATCTGACGGTTGTAACTCCGAACGGTCAAACCAGCGAGCCCGTCCATGGCACTTGACGACCCTTCAACAAGTTCGTGCCAGATCCTACCGCCGGTTACGTTGGTTTTTGCATGATAGAAATGAATCGCATGATCACGCGTACCTTTCGCTCTGGCCGCAAAGCCTCTCGCTAAGCACAAGTCTCCTCTCGTATAAATAGTGGCCTATACGTTGTAGTACAGCTTCAAGGCAGACTGTCTGCGTATGCATATTTCTTCCAGGCCGTTCGCCCCAGACGAGTGCACCCTAGACCAACCACCGTCTAAAGTTCCCATTATCCCTTGTGAATAGGACCTGCTCCATGCAGTGCATCCGATGCTTTATCGATTTCGAACGATCTGGCGCACGTAGGGAGGGACCGGAGATAGGAACCGACGGGGATGGCAGGGTAGAAGAGGATCGGGGTGCCCAGTTTGCAGTTCGTGAAGTAGGGTTTGTTTGGGGCTGGGGCGGAACACAAAGCAGAGACGTGGTGAGGTGGATACGGAGCGGAATGGGCACCTCTCCTGCAGTGCCGGTAGTGGTGACACTTCGTCCCCCTGCTCTTCCTGCCTTTCCTCCTCCTTTTCGTTTTCCTCGTCACAGCCGTCGCAGCAGTACAAATTCCCGCGTCTTCAATCTCTACGGTGCTTGCAGCACCGCCGCGCACGCCGTTGCTGAGGGCACTCTTCGTCGAAGTCGGCTTGCATGGCAACCATCTTGTACACTGCTCGCCATCTGGATCGTGTACAACACAGATGAGTTGCAGCCTCCGCCCATGTACATGCCAAGGCCCGTCTATCCAAATAAAACGGTCCATTTACAACCACTCCCGAAATCGAAAATCCGCACCTTGACTCCACGGTCCAACAACGACCCGACCCGCCCCATACCGCTGCTCAGATAGAAATTGCTCGTCGGACGACGGGCCATCCACACCTCGTGCACTCTGATGAGCGCCATCACCTTTTCTGTGAGCCACACCCTGTCTGATTGTGTTTTCACGCAGCGGCAGAGGGGCCAAAACTTGGCGTAATTGGCTGTGAACAACTCTGTCGAATTGGCGCAGCACGTCCTCGACATCACGCCGGTCCTTGAAGATGTGCGACTAGATGAATACGTGCTGGAGGGACATAGCGAACTTGCCGAGTTCGAT
Source organism: Nevesoporus exiguus (assembly GCA_038089155.1). Lineage (NCBI taxonomy): Eukaryota > Fungi > Basidiomycota > Agaricomycetes > Boletales > Boletaceae > Nevesoporus > Nevesoporus exiguus. The sequence goes on from JBBPKI010000091.1 coordinate 2,280, forward strand.
GAGAAGCTTGTCACTACGCGAGAGCGCAATGTGCGGAGCGATAATCGGATAGATGAGCAGCTCGTTTGTATGTGAGGGGGAGGGATTACTTAAACGTGTTGGATGAGCTTAATAATTTCTTCCATCGAGTCTTTGTACATGTGTTCGATGTACTAGTAGTCGGGAAAGTTACAAGCGGGGCAGGAAGGGAGAAACGTGCGCCAACGAAAACACACTGGCCTAGGATGAGTTGTTGTCTGCGTGGAAGGGTATGTGTGAATGATTCATGGACGATGTCGCCAGCTTCTTGGTGGAACCGGATTGGTGTTGATCAGCATCGCGCATATACTATGGTATATCCCACCTGCCATGGATCAATCGACGACCCAACTGAACACAGGGCCGGCATAATCGTGGTGTTCGAACCTGGCATCAGTGGAAAAAACAGTTCAAACAACAAAACAAGGAGTTGGCAATCGCCGCCCCTAATGACGGACGATACGCAGGCGCACGATCAAGCCATGTCAGTGACGAGACTACATACATGTCAAGATTTTTGAGAGTTGAATGCATGCTAGATGGGGTAGATCACGGTGGTCAGAATCAGTACGGCTTCCCCGTGCTTGACACAGGCGCGACAATAGATGGCACGTACAAAGTGAGTACCTATATGAACTCCCACGACTCCGATGTGTAATCGACGAGGTCATAATTACTCTTTGAGACCACGCAAGGCGATTTTTGATCCAGCTGATGTTGTCATCGGACCCGATAGCCATCAAGCACTAGAAAAAGGAATCAGTGTCAACGTCTTTGAGTTGACGTTAGGTTCGTAATACAGGTTGATTATGGCATCGAAGGAAGCGCTTGAGGGTGGGGTTTCTGGCTGGCGGGGCCGAGGGCAGTTATGAGCCAATGTTGGCTGGGACTTGTTGGGTTCGAGCCCGAACATGCCTCGGCGTAGCACATACTACAGTTATTGGAATGTGCAGACCTAGTATAAAGACTGTAAGGACTGTACTAGGCGAGTAACTGAGTGTAAGGAGTGTGTAGTGTAGCTTACCTCCAGTCGAGTAGGTACGAGACTGGAGAAAAGGCGAACGGGAGCGCGACGCGTGACGCGACGCCACGCAGTGTCGTCTCTTACCATCGACTGGAGTCCTTACGGACTCGTGTTCCAGGTCGATGTTCTTTCACAGACGGCACGTGCAGCCGAAATGCCCATCCATCCTATCATTGACCCCGTAATCAACAATTCCCGACTCGCGCCGCCCCATTGCTTGTAACGTCCCGGCACACATGCCGCTCCGTTGGCACACTACCATCATATATGTAGTGTAGACGCATCTCGTAGACGGTAGTCATCCCTTGTACCCGTACCAGTCCCTATAGAGCGTGGTCCCGTTCTGGCGTCCGCTCCTCTCAGTGTCTCTCGCCGTAGGCTACAGCGGGTGTTCCACTGCTCAGATAAAAGTTGCTCGTCGGACCATGCGCCACCCGCCTCACATGTATTAATGAGCGATGTTTCCACCCTCGTCAACCACACCCCACGTCCAGGAGTGCTCTTCAGGACAATCGAATAAATGCGTTTGGAGCCTTCGATGGTGGTCCGACCGTCCAGCCTTCGTCATTACGGCAAGGGTTGTGAAGTATGGCGTCACAAATGCACATTTATTCCCACCGCGTTTTACGCGTTTACACCGCCGCGTTTTGCGCGTTTACACCGCCGCGTCTTGCATCTACCGCGTTTTCTGTACTGCGCATTCAACACACCGCGTTTTTTTGGCAGCACCACCGCGTCTTTACTCGCATGTACCACATTTTTATCGCGAAAAATAATGAAATAAAGCAAAATCTTTGTTGCGCTATACGTGCCTGTGTACTTATTCCTACTGCATTCTGGCCGCCACACACCACGCTTTTATCCCGTGCTCGTAGACCATCTTATTTTATCATTCGTAGATTCAGTACATTTATCTAGATATATAACAGTAGCCATTGGTACTATCTGTACCCTCAAATGCACTGAACCATACCAGGTTAAGAGCCAACACAGAGGTACCCCGTGCCAATGCACTGGTATCTCCTTGACGGCTTCAGTCATCTCGTTTCGTAATCGATGTCTCCTCGTCTATATGTCCCTTGCCAACAGGGCATACGACTCAGGACCATAGTAAGAGTTAGTTCTTCCTGGTTAGACAAGTCTCCCTCGCCCTAGTGAGAAAGAAGAAGTGATTTAGGGGAGAGTTGGTCACTCCGTCTTGTCTTTGAGCTTCCTAACAGTCGTGCTCACCCCAGGGATGTCCCCAAGCTGGTTTCCCACCTTGACCCACTGGCCCACCTTGATGGTGAACTCAAAGTCCTTAGGGACTTTGAACGTGAGTACAATTGTGCTTCCAAGACAGAAGCCCCCATTTCCTGTGCTGGAGTGAGAGGCTGTCTGTTGAGCAATGGGGACACTGCAGAGTAGACCACTTCAGTGTATGTTCCCAGCGGGGGTGGACAGCCGCTGTAAAGTTCTAAATGTGCCTGCATGTGAGGCAAGAGAAGGGTGTGGGGCGATATGTTCATCCCAGGGAGTCTCAAGGCAATGCCAAATGGCCAGAAATGGAATAAGAAAATGGACAAGAAAGAGCGTACCACTGGTGTGGACAGCTCCTATGGGGGCCTTCTCCAGAAGGAACCAGACTCCGGACTTCTGATGCGTTCCCGGACTTCTGCGTGCAATGTAGACAGCGAGTGTTACAATTCTATGCATTATACCGCAAGTTTTCCTCCTTACCGTTTGCATTCCCTTTCGCTACCCATTTCCTCACGGGAAATACATCTACTTCTTGATCCTCTTTGAATCCGAGTTCTCCTATTCGCTTCACTTTTTGTAACCTTCTCCGTATGGACAATACCTCCTAACAGCGTTCTCTCGCACGCTGTCGTGATCCCCATAGTCATCCGCAGTAGTCTTCTCACATTCTATCTTCTCCTATGCCTACCCTTATCTTGGTCCGTGCGCATCTCCTCTGGGTATATAAGTAATTAGTACTTCGCTTGTAAACCCCAAGCTAGACCTGCGCAATTGTACCTCCTCTGCTCTGGACTTGCGCCCAATTGAACAGTCGCCTCAACTGTTCCCTTTCTTTGTCTCTTCAACTTCTCTATTCGCCGTGAGACGTTGCACCTCTTCGTGAGTGCCTCCTCACAAGAGAATCTCTGTCGTTAGTAGTCCAGAAGGACGTACTCCGTAACAGCAATCATGCCAACTCCATGGCAAAGGCAGATGCAAACTGTGGTCCTCTATCTGAGATGATGATGTTGTGAAGGCCAAATTGGGGGAAGATGTGGATAAAAAAGACCTTAGCCACTCCTTCAGCATCAATATTCTTTGAACAAGGGGTGAAAATTACCCCCTATATAAGACTGTGGTCAACCATGACCATTACTGCATCAAATCCCCCTACATGGGGAAGTCCAGTGATAAGATCCACAGTGATGTAAAAACTAAAATGTGCTTCAATGTGAAGCATTAGAAAGGTGGTGGGGCAATGTGTTCATCCCAGGGAGTTGCAAGGCAATGCCAAATGGCTGGAAATAGGTAAAGGAATGGACAAGAAAGAGCATACCACTGGTGTGGACAACTCTTATGGGGGCCTTCTCCAAAAGGAACTGGGTTCTGGACTTCTGATGTGTTCCCAGACTTCTGCATGCAATGCAGACAGTGAGGGATGACTAGGACTGGGCATTCAGGCTTATACTGGGTGTTCAAACATGAAGAAGAGCGGAAAACTGTATTAGGTAACTAATGGCATGCCTATGTAGTGCTTAGCTAATATAAAACAATGTTAAATAAGTAAAAATAGCCAAACCAGCCCAAAACAACATAAACCGGTCACAAACAAACATACCCAGCTGTCAGAATACTGGTAGACATTATCAGGAAGTGATACCAGCCAGTATAAACCAAGTCCGGCCAGTTGCAGCGCATGCCAGTCATGTAGGGAGTTGAAACCGGCTGTAAACATACCAGGAAACTGGCTGGTCTACCAGTATAGTACCGGCTTGACAGGCATAGCACTATGTGAGTACCAGTAAACAGCACAAGAAAGTGATGCCTGCTGGTATAAGCTAAGTCTTGCTAATTGCTGCACAAGCCAATTGTGTAGGGGATTGAAACTGGCTGGAAGTATACCAGGAAACCGGCCAGTTGACCAGTAAAGTACCAGGTTGACTGGCATAGCATTGTGTAAGTACCAGCTTGATCACAGTATTGTTGGGCACCCTATAAAGCCTGAATACACATGCAGGGAATGATAGTTCCCTACAGCAATCTGTTGGAAGGGGTGGGTTGCCATGGAGGAAAGTGGCAATAGGGGCAGTACAGTGGGGTGGGTATTTACTTTGTTTGCTTGGCAGGTGGCACAGCCAAGTACATATCAGTGAATGAAGGTAGCCATCCCAGGCCACCAATAATCATGGGTGAGTCATTGTTGAGTTCTGAAAATGCCTTCATGTCCCCCTGCAGGGGAGGCATGTAGAGAAGAGACCAGGTCATGGCAGGCTGGTTCCGGGATGTAGAGGTGATTTTTATAATAGAGCTGTCCATTGGTAAACCTTCAATCCAGGAGGGTGGACTGTGAGAGAAGTGGCAGTTTGTCCTTTAGGGCATCAATGGCCTGAAGGACCAATGGATTGAAGGCAGATGATGCTTCAATCTTCTTTGCAAGGGCAAGGTCTAGGGCATGGATGGCGACGTGTTCCAGAAGATACTCATGAAGAGACATATCAACTGGGATGATTGTCAGCAACTTATTGTCATCCAAAGTGTCCACCTCATCCTTGTGGGAGAGTGCATCAGCTGGCCCCATCTGAGACCCAGGGGTGACCTGCCAAATTATATTAAAGTCCTGTAAGAAAAGGCTCCATCAAGCCTGTCATCATGAGAGATTTTGTGGAGTGCACATATATGAAAGGTTCTTATGGTCTGTCATAATAGTTACTGGGTGTTTAGCACCCCTCAGGTACTGTTGCCATTCTTCTAGGGCTTCTATTACTGCTAATAACTCCCTGTTGTAGATGTCATAGTTTTGTTGGCAGGAGTGAGGGTAGAGGAAAAATAAGTGACTGGGTGGAGATTGCTATTACCATCTGTTTGCATCAAGATGGTGCCAACAGCTGTAATGGAGGTGTCAGTCATCAAGGTGAAGGGTTTGTTGGTGTTTGGAAGGGTGAGGACTGGAGCTTGGATGAAAATTTTCTTTAGTGTTTGGAATGCATCTTCCTATTCTTTTCCCCATGTCCAAGGTTGTTTTATCTTTGTAAGGAGATGGAGCAGGGCAGCAGTGGCAGAGAAGTTTGGAATGAACTTCCTATAAAAGTTACAGAATCTGATAAAGGAGCAAACTGCTTTTACAGAGTGGGGGGCAATCAATTTGGTGATGGCAGAGAGCTTGGAGGGGTCCATCTTGACTACCCCTTCTCCTATGACCATTCCCAAGTATTTCACTTCAGAAGCATCAAACATGCACTTTGAGATCTTCAGGGAGAGGTGGAGTTCCCCTAATTGTTGAAGGACTTTCTTGGTTCTGTCATGGTGAGTATGAAGGTCAGACAAATGAATCAATATATCATCCATATAAATGATCACCCATCCCTGGGCGATGTAGTCTCTAAAGGAGTGGTTCATGAAGGCCTGAAAGGTGGCTGGCGAGTTACAAAGTCCGAAGCACATTACAGTGGGTTTGAATGACCCAAGTGGGGTGACAAATGCCACTTTCCATCAGTCTTCAGGTTGGATGAGGATATTGTTGTATCCCCACCATACATCAAACTTGGTGAAGTATCTAGACCCTTTTAGTTTATCCATAAGGTCAGAAATCAAGGGAAGAGGGTAGGCATTCTTGATGGTGTGCCTGTTCAGGTACCTGTAATCCTGGCAGGGTCTGAGTGTCCTGTCCTTCTTTGGTACAAAGCAAAACAGGGAGGCTTGAGGGGACTTGGACAGGACAATCCTCCCTGTCTTGAGGTGTTCCTCTATGAAACCCTTGCATGCTTCTTGTTCCTGAGGGTTTAGCAGATAGATCTTAGCTACTTTTGGTATAAAGATGTTCTTTAGCTCTATGGCATGGTCAAAGGCATGGCTAGGAGGGAGTAGGTCATGAGTCTTTTTGGTGAAGATGTCTGTGAATTCTTCAAATTCTGGGGGTAACTTTACTTCTACTTTCTTGGCATCTGAGGCTATCTGGGTGGAGAGGGTGGTTTTACAGATGTACTCTCCCTTGAGCCACCCTTCTCTCTTCTTTAGCCATCATTTGGTGGTTTTGTCTGGGTTGGTGTCTAAAAACCTGAGTAGGTATCATTGGGATACTGTGTCAGTGGGTTGTGGGGAAGGTCTGGGAGTGTCCAGAAGGATTATCACTCCTTCAGTCCAATCTATTTTGGCATTTACTCTTCTAAACCATGTCATTCTTAAAATAATCTGGGGTTGTCCACAGCTGATTATCATTGGTGAGATATGGTTGTCAATTTCTCCTATAGAGAGGGTTACATTAGCTCGTGAGGTAGTCATACCTCAGCAGTTTTCAGTTCTGTCCATGTTATAAGCCTTGATGGGTTCTATGGGGATAGTGGGGGTGTTAGCAGTGTTCTGCTTTTCTTCAAATGGCACAAATGCCACAAGGAACTCTTTTTCTAGAGTGTTGAAATCTTTTCCTATGGCACTGGGGTCATTTATCTTGTTGTACCAGCCTTTAGAGAACTGGACTCCTCATTCAGTGCTCATCTTATTGAGTACTGTAAATATCTTGGATTCATCTGTGGTGAATAAGCTGGAGTTTACTATGAAGTGGCCCTTCATGGCCTTGATCCACCTAGTGGTATCATCTGACTTTCCAGGGAAGTTGGCTGGGAGTGTCAATTTGAGCTCAGACTTGGATGTCATGTTGTTGGATGATGGCAAACATGGTAGTGGGGCATTCCAATCATGGGGCTTGGATCATAGACTGGATATGAACTGTCTAAAACTGGAGACTTCTTTGGTGGTCTCAGGTGCGGGGGATGCTTTTAATTCACCAGGTGTGTCTATGGCAATGTTCTCTTGTTCTTCCTCTGAAGATTCATTGTCATTTGGAATGTGAAACATTGCTGCTCAGGCTACTTGTAATAGTGCTGTATAAGCGGGGATCCTCTTTCTCTGGGGTCTTCCTGACAAGGTGTGCCAGCAGAGGAGCCATGGATCCTGCAAGAGGGGCATTTTAGATCAATGGTGGTGAGCCTTTCTTAGATAAGAAGATGGAGGGGATGAACCAATTCTTTTGTAACAGTCATGGCATACTCTTGTCTACAACATCCTTTCTACCTCTGGACCCTCTGGTCAACCTTCACAAGGGAGGCACTCATGGAGAGGTGCAACATCCTTCTGAAGCTGTAGAAAGGTGGACTGGTCAGCAGGGCGACTCCTCTGAGTTTGCTGGATGGTACTCTTCTGAGTACACCATATAGTAGGGCAACTCCTCTGAGTTGGCTACCAGTAAGATGGGCTCTCACTGAGCAAAGGTACTCCTCTGAGTATGGGCCACTCTCCTTTGGTAAGGTGAGCAAGTGAGCAGGCAATAGGTATGTCACAGGGAAGTAAAAATTGGCTGAAGCCTTTAGTGTACAAGGGACTACTCCTTAAATAAGGTCTGATGGAGAGAGGCTGTGTGCACTGCCAAAGATGGTAACAATCAAATAGAGATGGTAACAAAGGAAACACATCACCAACAAGAGATGGTGATGTGGGAGGCACTGTCCAAAGATAATCAAAAGATAGGGGCAGCAAAAGGTGAAGCTATAGTAATGGGATCAGGTGGATGTAATCCGAATACAGAATGACCAGATATGGAATGTGAACTTCCCATGTAATCAGTCCCTCCCAAATGTGAAGGAAGAAATAAGTAGGAGGTGACCACTGAGAAATAAAACCATAACAATAGCAAGTTTTGTCTTGAGACTAATGCATCCAACTTCACAACCGGCACAGTCCTCTCTGTAAAGCAGGACGACAAATGGCACCCTGTTGCCTTCTCCTCTGCCTCAATGACCCCTGAGCAGAGGAATTATCCAATTGCAGACAAGGAAATGCTTGCAATTATTCTCGCCTTGGAACAATGGCAGCATTACCTTGAGGGGGCAGGAGAGTTTGAAGTATGGATGGACCATGTCAACCTCTGTTACTTCGTGACAAAACAAGACCTGAACCAATGGCAAGCCCAATGATCGCAGTGGCTGTCAAGGTTCAATTACATCTTAGTCAACAAACCCAGATCCAAAATAGGAAAAGCTGATGCTCTCTCTTGATGAGAAGATCATGCTATTGGTATTGATGAAGACAATAAAGGCATACAAATGATCCCTGAAAATAGAGTAAGGGCATAGTCAAAACAAGCTTATATGGTTGAAGGGGAAGAAAGAAAGCTGCTGGAAAAGATTGTGGAAGCACAAGAAGAATGGAAGGGCAAAGATAAGCCCAACCTTCTTAACCAAGACAGAATTCCATATCTTGGTGATAGAATCTTCATACCACAAAAGAATAACCTACATCAAGAAATCATTATCCTTTATCACAACTCTCCAATTGCCAAACATGGGAGTGCTGCAAAAACCTAGCAAATAATAGAACAATACTTCTAATGGAATGGCCTTTGAGCCCAAGTAAAGGATTATTGTTCAAGGTGCAACAGATGTGCACAAATGAAACCAGAAAATAAAATGCCCAAGGAAGAGTTAATCCTGAATCCAATCCCACAAGATCCATGGAAAGATATATCCACAGACTTTATTACTGATCTTCCCCCATCCAACACCTACAACTCTGTTCCTGTCATAGTAGACCACTTTTCAAAAGAGGTGGAGTTTATTCCCACCAATAAAACAATCAGAGCCCTCAGAACAGTAAAGCTGTACAGAGATTATGTTTGGAAGCACCATGGTCTCCCAAGGTCCATCATCTCAGATCAAGGACCACAATTTGCTTCACAAGTAATGAAGGATCTTGGCAAAATGCTGAAAATAAACCTTAATATGTCTATGGCATTCCATCCCCAAACTGATGGAGAGACAAAATAGGTCAATAGGGACCTTTAGCAATATCTCCAGCTTTTCATGGCTGAAAAACAAGACAAATGGGCAGAGTGGCTCCCCTTGGCACAATTTTCCTATAATAATCACCAACACTCTGCCACTAAGAAAACACCATTTGAAGTCACCAAGACTTATGAACCAAGGATGGGCATTGAGCCCACAATTACCGAGAATGAATTGTCCTCAGCTTTTGCACAGGACTTTTTCAAAACGCTTGAGCAAGCTATGTAACACAAAGGCGCACTTCCTGTGCAATGAGCTGTTGCTAGGCTGACTTCCTCACTTATCTACTGAGGGGAGGCACTCATGGAGAGGCACAACGTCCCTTGGAGTTGTAAGACTTCTGGAAGAGAGAGATTGAGCAAAGTGGAGCAAGTAGTTCATGTTAGATTGTGTAGAACTAGCTAAGGGATAAAGTACAAAGGATGCAGCTATTTAATGAAGCACTACTTGTGTATGGACCAGGTGGCTAAGTAATTGTCTGTGCTAAGGCTATTCATGATTGATGGAAACGCACTGCCTGAGAGAGAGATGGCAGCGATGGAGAAGATAGTCCACAGTGGGAATACAGCTATATCAACAGAACAAGGTGAATGTCGTCAGAATACAAGAAAAGGAGATATGGAATGTATACTTCATATATGATCGGTCCCTCTCTAAGGTGAAGAAGAAATAAAAGTAGGAGGTGACCTGAGAGAAACAAAACTGTAACATTACCCCCTTTGTAGAATTGAGGCCCTGCCTCAACATTTCTCGTCATGGTCAGGCCCATCCAGGTCTCCCTCATTGACCTCATAGTCATCAGCAACAAGCTGGAGGTCAATGTTACATATATATCTGTCATGTCCCATCTCCCCACAAGTCAAGCATCAGATGAGGGGACAGTAGGCAGTCCCATGGCCCCAATTTCGACAATTATTGCACTGAAGCATGAGGCACTGAGAACTATTGTGTCCAGGAGCCCAGGTCTTGCATTTGGGACAGCAGTAACAGAGGCAGTCCTTTCAAAAGTGACCAGTGGAGTGACACTGAAAGCACTGGGTGGCAGCAAGATTTTCTGGGGTGATAACTGGATGGGGTAGAGAAGGGAGGACTCTCTGGGATGGAGAGGTGTTCTCAAGCAGGAGGGATAGCAGAAGCTCTTGATATGGGGATGGGAGTGGGAGGAGGAGACTTATAACATGGCAGGAATAGGGTTGGGGTTCTAGTGCAAGGAGGAGGGATTGCAAGACATTCGGTGAGGGGTTGAGGAGCAGTGAGAACAAGGTCTACTTCCACATAGCAAGAGACCTGGGTAGCAGTCATGGAGGAGTAGATAGGGCAGAAGACTGGCCAGATTTCCTCAGGGGTCAGGGACATGATGGCTCCATCAAAGTCTGCAGCAAGGGGGGCATCCAACAAGTTGACTCACATTCTAGAGAGTCCCAGGCAGAATCCTTGGACATGGGGTTCCATGGTTTCAAGAGTGATGGGGAAGTGGGCAAGATAGATGGTGGTAGTATTTAAGGTAGAAGAAAGAGCTATGAGCAAAGTTAAGAGAGGAGTGGATCATACAAGAGGGGTTCCTTCTATAAGAGTCACCAACTGCAGCGATCACAGGATGGCCAAATACAGGAATTGACAGTGGAGAAGGATGGCTTGTTCCAGAGACATGGCTTGTTTTAAGTAAGTGGAGGTGGCTGGTGGTGAAGTTCTTTGCAGAGGTGGAAGAAGAGGAGGGTGGATGAGGTGAGAGTGATGAAGGTGGCAAGGAAATAAATAGTGAGGAGCAGAAAGAGGAATGTCTGATCAGACATCAACCATCAGAGGCAGTCCAGCAGAGTTTCTTATGCTCATCAAGAGTTTCCTATGCATGGGAGAGGTTGCTTTCAGGTTCCCAGGTGTTTTCTGATGTCAGGTAACCAACCTATTTCATCAAGTACTGCTGTCTGGTTCCTGTTCCTCAATGGGCAAGAATAGCCTCCACTTCATATTATTCTTCTTTGTTGAGAAGATCAGGGGGAGGGCAGAGGAAATTGGGGCTGTGCTCAGAGGTGGTTTGGTAAGGAGAGAGGACCTAGGTGATTTCAAAGGGTCCCTCTCATTTAGATGTGAGTTTTCAAGTAGAGTATGAGAAGTGGAGATTGGTGGCTTTCAGCCACACTTTATCTCTGTCTTTCCAGGGTAGGAATCTGGAGGTAATGCGCTCCTTCATGAATTGTTGGGTTTTCTGATGTGTGGCAAGTACCTCATCACATTCCTTGGAGATCAGGGAGAGGTGGGTTTCTAAGGCGGAGAGAAAGGTTTTCCCAAGTGGGGGGTAGGCACAGGGTTGGTAGCCCATCATTAGGTAGAACAGAGTTTGTTTAGTTGACAAGTGTATAGCAGAGTTGTGGTAGAATTTAGCTGTCAGTAAGAGCATAGCCCAGTTGTCTGGTCTTCTTTAACAGAAGATGTGGAGGTAGGTTTCCAATTCCTGGTTGACTCAGTCAGTCTCCCCATCAGTCTGCAGATGGTATGTGGAGGACAGTTTCAAGTCATATTTTAGGAGACATGCAAGTTCATGGGCAAAGGCAGAGGCGAATTGTGGGCCTCTGTTGGAGATGCAGATGTTGTGCAGGCCGAATCTAGGGAATACTTTCAAAAAGAAAAGTTTGGCAATGCCCTCGGCATCAATGCTTTTTGAACAAGGGATGAAAATTACCCCCTTCATAAGCCCATGGTTGACCACAACCAGAACAGCATTGAAAGAATCCACTTTCAGGAGGCCAGTGACGAGATCAATCAAGATCTGCTGGAAGAGGTGTGTGGCAATGGATGGGAGTGGGGACAATGGAGGAACAGAGGGGTGGGTAATAACCTTGCACACTTGGCAAATGGCACAGCTGCAGACAAATCAGCGAATAAAGATGCCCATTCTGGGCCACCAGTAGTCCTGATCAAGGTGTTGTTGGGTATGGAAACCCCTTCATGTCTGCTTGAGGGGAAGGTGTGGAGGGAGGAAATGAGGGCGTGTCATGTGAGTTCCAGGACATAGAGTCTAGTTTTGAAGTAGAGAAGGCCATTGTGTATGGCCCAGTCAGAAAGGGCTGAGCAGGAGAAGAGGGGGATTTTATCTGCAAAAGCAGCTTCAGCATGAAGCACCAATGGGTCAGAGGGGGAAGCGTCCTCAATAGCCTTGACCAAAGAGAGGTCCAAGGCACACAAGTCCTCCTCCTCCTCTGGGAGGTACTCATGAAGAGACACATCAACCAGAGGGGGAATGATTGGCTATAATACATTGTCAGAAGAGGTATTTACTTTGTCCTTACAGGATAGTGCGTCGGCTGGACCCATCTGGGTTCCTGGAGTAACTTGCCATTTGATATGGTAGTGTTGGAGGAAGATGCTCCAATGGGCCTGTCGGTGAAAGAGGTTTTGAAGGGTGCACATGTAAGAAAGGTTTTTGTGATCTGTTAAGATAGTGACAGGATGTAGGGTACCCCTGAGGTATTGTCTCCATTCGTCTAGGGCATCAATAACCACTAGGAGTTCCCTATCATATATGTTATAGTTTTGTTCAGCTGGGGCCAGGGTGCGAGAGTAGTACATGGTGGGGTGAAGGTCACCATTTCCATCCATTTCCATCAACACCACCACAAGGGCAGTCAGTGAAGCATCAGTCATGAGGGTGAAAGGTTTGGTAATGTCAGGGAGGAGTAATACCAGAGCAGTCATGAAGACCTATTGGAGGGTGTGGAAGGCTTTCTCTTGGTTGGGTCCCTAGACCTAGGGTTGTTTAGCTTTGGTGAGAAGGTGGAGAGGGGTGGCAACTTGGGAAAAGTCAGGGATAAACTTCCTGTAGAAGTTACAGAAGCCAATGATAGAGTGGACAGCTTTCATGGAAGAGGGGGGATTCCAGTTAAAAGTTGCAGACAATTTGGTGGGATCCATCTTAATGATTCCTACACCAATGATCATACCGAGGTATTCCACTTCAGACATGTTGAAGGGGCACTTGGATAACTTTAAGGAGAGGTGGAGTTCTCGAAGACAGGCGAGGACCCTTTTGGTCCATTCAGGATTGGTTGCTAAGTTTGCAGAGTGGATTAGAATGTCATCCATGTAGATAACAATCCATCCTTTTGCTATATAGTCTTGGAAAGACAAGTTCATGAAACTCTGGAAGGTAGCAGGGGAGTTGCAAAGTCCAAAGAACATTACCATTGGTTTGAAGAGGCCCATGAGGGTGACAAATGCTGCCTTCCAGTGATCTTTGGGTCTGATGAGGACATTATTGTATCCCCATTGCACATCAAACTTGATAAAGACCATCAAGTCTTTCAGTTTGTCTAGAAGATCAGAGATGAGTGGGAGGGGGTAAGCATTTTTTACAGTGTGCTCATTCAAATACTGATAGTCTTGACATGGGCAAAGTGATCTATCCTTCTTTGAGATGAAGAAAAAGGGGGATGCTTGAGGTAATTTGGATGGGGTGATCCACCTGGTCTGAAGGTGTTCTTCCACAAAGGCCTTGCAGGCCTTTTGCTCCTGAGGGTTCAGTCAGTATACCTTGGCTACTTTTGGTATGAAGGTCTCTTTTAGCTTGATGGTATGGTCAAAGGGGTGAGTTGGTGGGAGTAGGTCATGGGTTTTCTCAGCAAAGATGTCTTGGTACTCTTCAAATTCAGTAGGAAGGGAGGTGGAAGCCTTTTTTGCTTCTGCTGTGATCTGGGTGGAGAGAGTGGTTTTGCAGATGTATTCTCCTTTCATCCATTGCTTTCGCTTATTGAGTTGTTGAGATATCTTCTCGTCTTGGTCCAATCCTAGCCAGTGCAATAGGTACCTGTGGGGGACAGGGTCAATTGGAGTATGGGAGGGTCAAGGGGAGTTTGGAAGGACAGTCCATTTCTTCCAATCAATCTTGGGGTTCTTCCGGCAAAGCCACACCATCCCCAGGATCACTTGAGGGCATCCACATCCTACGATCATTAGATCTAACTCTTCTTTTTGTCTATTGAAGGCAAGAGAGATCCTGGTCTTGGAGGATGTCCTTCCCTGAGTGTTTTCTGTTCCATTGACATTATACACCTTGATAGGGCTGATCTTTCAGATGGATGTGGTTAACTTCTTGACCAGGGTTGGGTCGATAAAATTTCCAGTGGCTCCACAGTCCACTAAGGCAGTTATTTCAACACTTTGTGTTCTATGGGAAAGTATGATTGGAACTCTGATTGCTCATTCTACAGTTGAGTTTAATAATACAGGGGTGATGACATGGAAGGGAGACATTGAGGCATCCTTCCATTTCAAAAATCCTTCTGAGGGTCTTCCTTCTTGACTTCAGGTTCTTCTTCATAGCATGTTTTCAGGACAGAAAGGACTTCCTCAGGTTTCCTTCCTTTCTACTGGAGGGAGCACACATATTGCTCTAGGGGGAAAAGTGGTGGAGGAGTGGAGGTAGTTTTGACTGCAGAGATCTGTTGGTTGTGATTGGGGCATAAGGCAGTTCTGTTGCCATTCCTGGGATGATTGCAGATGGAACAGCCTTTCTGTTTGCAGATGAAGCATAGCCCTTCTCTGATGCACTTGGCCTTCTCTACTAGAGTTAGCCTGAGCATATCAATTTCCATAGCATTGGGGTCCCTAGGAGGTGATGGGAATTGCCCTCCTGCTCTGATGGACTGAATAAGGTTTTGCTGTTTGTGGAATTTTTGCGCATCAGAGATCCACTTGGCTAAGGTGTTGGGGATGGTAGACTGCATGAGGATGAGATTCCCCAATTTCTCATTGAGACCTTGGAGGAACTTTCAGCAAAGTTCTCCTTCATTGGTGATCTGGACTTTGCTCTGCAAGGACTGGAAGTCTTATATGTAGTCCTGGAATCCATGGTCAATGTGGGTAGTAGGGTCATGATGAACCCTCTGTCTAATGTAATCCAATGCATTTGCAGCATTCTCTTTTTCCTCAAAGGGGATGAAGGCAGCCAAGAACTCCTGCTCCAAGGTATCAAAGTCTTTTCCTATGGTAGACCTGTTGTTCATCTTATCATACCATCCTTCTGAGAACTGGACACCTCATCCTGTTCCCATCTTGTTGAGTACAGTATAAATCTTAGCTTCCTCAGAGGCAAAAATGGAAGCATTTACTGCAAAGTGGCCTTTCATGGCCTTAATCCATTGGGTGGTGTCCTCCAACTTTCCAGAGAAGTCAGCAGGAAGGGTAGACTTGAGCTCAGACTTGGATGTCATCATAGAAGATGATGAGTGAGTCAAAGGAGTGGTCAAAGCTGGGTCATCCCAGTTCCTAGGTTTCTGTTAAGTCTGGTCTCTCTGGACTCAGGTCCAATCAGAGGTCTGGAGGTGCTGAGGGGTGGTCAACAAAGTTCATCTCGGAGTTGGACTAAAGTCTGGAGCAGAGGTGTCAGAGCAGAATTGCATAGAAAGGACATCAGCACAGGATGTATGTGTCGCGCCCTTGAACAGGTCCATGTCCTTGTATTTCAGAGGAGCGGATGTCCGATAGGAGGAGGAGGAGATCATAACAAGAGTGGGGAGAGGTGACTAATTCAATATTTGTGCTAAGGATACACAATGGAGGTACAGAGGTTTTATACTAGGAGGTGAACAGAGACATCAAGGATGTCAGGGAAAGAATGAGATAATATCAAGGGTCCATAAGGGACCTAAGAAGAGATGGAGGAAGTGAAGAGATGTACAAACAGAATGTATGAAATATATCCAGGTCTGAAGTATAGCTGAGTCCCTGTGTGAGCACAGCCTTGGTCCAGAGTGGAGGAGCAGAGCTCCAAGCATGGAGGAAGCAGAGATGGACTGAGGGCAGTGGAGGAGGCTGGAGGAGGTGGAGATGGATGGGATGTCATGGATATGACAGTTTCAATCTAAGCAATGATACAGTGATTCCAAAAACCGGCCCAATGTTTAACCCAAATCTGGTGCGTGAAGCACACCACAATCATATTAACTAATTACACCTTGTCTTGGTGGGGTGTATTGTAGTATGAACCCTTGGCTACAACTTTGCTCAATACATTATGTAATTCTGTGCAAATGCGGTCAAGATATGACCATTACAAGATGACTACCTCATTGGTCCAGTTTTTGTACTTTTTACTTGAGATATATTATTAGTACTTGGTATAGCCTCCTTTTGCCTTGAGCACTGCCTGGACCCTCCTAGGCATGCTTTCAATCAATTTATGACACTCTCCAACTGGTATCCTTTCCCATTCCACCTGAATCCTATCCCATAACTCCACCATACCCTTGGGAGGTGTCTCATACTCAGCAAGTCTCTTTTTGAGGTACCACCAGAGATGCTCAATGGGGTTGAGGTCAGGAGACTGTGCAGGCCATACCATGGTCCTGAAATCTTGCTCTTCCAACCACTCCCTAACCTTTTTGCAAGTATGCTTTGGATCATTGTCCTGCTGAAAGATGATGTCAGGAGGATTGAGACCATGATACTGCATGGTTTGTAGCAGTTCATCCTTCAAAATTTGAAGGTAAAGATCTCCATCCATCCTACCATCTATCTTGGAAGCATAGCCAATTCCATCCCAAGTCATACAGCCCCAAATCATCACAGATCCCCCACCATGCTTGATGGTACCCTCCACCAACCTATCACTGAGCTTCTCACCTGGCTTTTTCCACACCCATTTCTTCCCATCTGACCCTAGGCGATTAATTTTGGTCTCATCAGACCATATGACCTTCTTCCAGTCCTCTATAGTCCAATCCTTATGAGCATATGCAAAGTCTAACTGGGCTTTGTGATGTTTGGGTGAAAGAAGAGGGTGTTTTAGCTTGGAGACAGCTTTCATACCACTCTTTTTCAAGTGATGGCGAACAGTATTTGGATGGAGGGGTTGATTGGTAAGAGCAGAGAGAGTTTTGGTCACTTGAACAGCATTCTCTGCTCTATGGGAGGAGATTAGGTGAACAGCATGGTGAACATTGGTAGGAGAAAGCTTGGATGGACATCCACCAGTAGCCTTCTGAAGGTCTGGGCGCTCTTGGGAAGATAGCCTTGATATAGTAGCATGTCCAATACCAAGCTGGGTGGCAATAATACAAGCTGACTGGCCAGCATCAAGCTGAGCAAGGATAGTAGTCTTTTGATCAGCAGTGAGAGATCACATGATGATGGAAGTGGAGAATAAGAGTGTGTGGGAACATTTTGAAACTCAGACATACTATTTACATATGTATCTTTGTTTGTAGCATCAACAAAGGCAAATACAGCTGGATTTGATAGAGATTTCAATCATGAAATCAAAAGTACAAAAACTGGCCCAATGAGGTAGTCATGTTGTGATGGTCATATCTTGACCGCATTTGCACAGGATTACATAATGTATTGAGCAAAGTTGTAGCCAATGGTTCATATTACAATACACTCCACCAAGACAAGGTGTAATTAGTTAATATGATTGTGGTGCGCTTCACGCACCAGATTTGGGTTAAACATTGGGCCAGTTTTTGAAGTCACTGTATAAACTGTTGGAAACTCCTTATTTCCTCTGCAGCTGGTTCTTTGTGTTGGTGTTACATCCATTTATCTGCCCCCCTATAGTGCCAACTCTGGCCAACTCTGGCCCCTCCATCCATCATCCTCAGTCATCTACCCCTCAGAGCTTCTACCCTAGTATTCAACTCTGGTGCCTCTGGCATCAACTCTGCCACAACTCCAGTCGGTTCTTATCCTCCTTCATAATTTCCTTATTTGAACTACTTCATAACTCATCCTTTATGACACTGTCGTATATCTAAACCCTGTACTCATCCCTATGCCTCACCCTTCCCTTGATCACAGTCTCAATGCCAGGGTTGTATTCCGTTACTGTCATATTTGTGCCAAACCAGCCATCTCCGCCTTCTCTGGCCCCTTCTCTGACCATCTCCAGTCTTCTCCGTCCCCCTCCAGTCCCCCTCCATCTCCACCATGCATGGAGTTCCTTGGAGTTCTGATGCTCCAATCAGATCTGTAGCTGTGCTTGCTCAGAATCACCTGGATATTATCTCTGTTTGTACTTCCTTTTGTTCTTTGACCCTTGATCAGTCTTTACTTGTATCCCTGACAATCCTTGACTCTTACTTCACTTCTGACCTTCTAGAATATTTTCATATGTTCTTCACCTTTGTCAGATAGTATTTTCATTCCGTTTTATACCTTCTCCACTTACTCCATCCTATATAACTCCTATGTACCTCCTGTACTATTCCTTAGTACAAATATCAACTAAATCATCTCTCCTCTCATTTCGCAATCACCCCATCTCCTCCCTGTCAGACTCCTGTGCCTCCAAAATACAAGGACATGGACCTGCTTAGAGGTGCAACACATAAGTTCTGCTTGGACCTCTGGTCCATCTTCTAAACTAACTCCTCCAATAACCCCTAGAACTCTGCAACTCCACTCAGACTTGAGTCTGGAGAGCCTGGACATTTAACAGTTACTCCTATCCCTGAACTCCTCTGTTTTACATACTTCATTCTACTCCTAGAATTAGTCATCTTCCTCCTCAGTATATAAGTTCACTGTACTCTACTCTGTATCTCCTTAGTACAAATATCACATAAGTCTCCTCCTACTCTTGTCCAATCTCTCTCACCTCACCTTCCTCTGTCTCTCTCCCTCTC
The DNA here is from genome assembly GCA_038089155.1 of Nevesoporus exiguus. Taxonomy (NCBI): domain Eukaryota; kingdom Fungi; phylum Basidiomycota; class Agaricomycetes; order Boletales; family Boletaceae; genus Nevesoporus; species Nevesoporus exiguus. The sequence goes on from JBBPKI010000091.1 coordinate 20,993, forward strand.
TGGAACCTCTGCACTTATGTCCTCTGAAATCTGAGGACCAGACTTAGACAAGGGCATGACACACAAGTCCTGCGCCAAGTCCTCTTAAGTTCCCCTTTGTCTCCATTACTCCACTTGGACTCCAGTCCACCTCTGCTGCTTACCTCTGCTTCCTCCATCAGCCCTTTCAGACCTCTGGTCAAACTTGACTGAGAGGATCCAGACTTGACAGTATATCCATACTAATACTTGTCTAGGTCCCTACTATCCCACTATGTCTTCTCATGTGTGCACCATCCAACACAAGCATGTGCTGTGAACTGCCTTCAGCAGTTCTCACACCATCCCCAGTGAGTTCATCAGCCTGACCACCAGGCCTGGTGACTCTGCCTCCAGCTATTGTCCTAATTGAAGCCTACTGTCTCCTTTGACACCACTGCCAGTGGACTTAGAATCCCACAAAGGACCCTGTTTTAGGGAACTGCAGGAGGACGAAGAAGAAGTAGGGTGTGGTGGGTCCAGTGACCCTCCACCTCCAGTACCAGGGGACAATGGTGGAGATGACAGCGACTCCTCTGGCTCTGACTTCGAAAACTCCAATGACTCCAATGACCCTTGGGGTCAAGGACAAGGCAATGCCTTTGATGCTGCAAATAATGTCCCACTGGCCTTTGAATCGTTCACTCAGCTTGCTGAAGTGATCCGGGACATGACCAGGCAGGTGTTGTGTCGCAAGAAGGGCTCCAATGCTCTGAAAACAAAGGTCTGTGAACTGAACCCATTCGATGGAACCAATGCCAGAAAGCTCTATCCATTCATAGTTTAGTGTGAGCTGAACTTTCAAGTCAACCCCAAGTCCTTCAAGGAAGAGAGGACTAAGGTAACCTTCACACAATCATACCTCAAGGGTGTCACCCTGGAATATTTCAAACCGGACTTGCTTGGAGATGAAACTCTGCAGTCTCATCCACTTTTGATGTCCAATTGGAGGTGTTCCTATTTGAATTACAATCTAACTTCAGTCCTCATGATCCAGTCACAGATGCAGAAGCTCAACTCGAGCAACTGTGCATGAAAGACTCACAACGTATTTCTAGATACATTGTTGAGTGGAACTGCCTTGCATCCCAAGTCCAGGACTGGAGCTCCAGTGCCCCCTGCCAGAGCTTCTATAATGGACTCCTGAACTGCATTAAGGATGAGTTGTCCCAGCAGGGTAAGCCAGACAACATCTATGATCTCTGGGCTCTCGCCCAGCAGATCGACCACAGGTATTGGGAGCACAAAGAAGAGATCAACCATACAACCAAGACCTCTGGTTCCAACTCCGGAAATCAGCACCCCCCCAAGACCTCTTCCAACAACTCCACTTCTGCCAAGCCCAAGGACGATAAGTCCAAAGGCAACTCCACTTCTGCTGCAAGTACTTCTGGCTCCTCTGGAAGTAATAATAAATGTAAAAAGGGCAGTACTCCTGACCCTGCCATTTTGTTGAAATTAGGCAAAGATGGTAAACTCCTTCCGGAGGAACATCAGCGCCACCTCAACAACAATTTATGTCTGTTCTGTGGACAACCCAGCCACTCCGCTAAGAAGTGTCTGAAGTCAACCTCTAGAGCCATGAAGGCCAGGGCCACTACTGCAACTCCAGTAGCATCCAGATCCGGCTCCACCTCCTCCAAGGCAAAAAAATAGAGAGTGACTCCCACGACTCTACATGGGCTGGGAGTTGCATTGAACCCAACTGTGCTCTGAAGGAGTTACATCTCAACACATCTGCTCTCTCTAATCTGAATTTGTTATGCCCCCTTTTGTCCATTCTGCAGTTTTCTATTTCTTCTGTACCTACTCTTATCAACTCTGGCTCTACTCACTGTTTCATTGATTCATCTTTTATTAAAAAATATAAAATACCTACCAACTCCATACCTCAGATCACACTCCACCTTTTTGATGGTTCTTTGTCCTCTACCATTTCCTCCTCCATAGAACTTTCCCTCCTCTTTCCCTCCAGCAATTCAACCTCTGAGACATTTTATGTCACCTCCTTGGATTCCTCTTGTTTATTGGTTCTAGGACACAGCTGGCTGACCTGATATAATCTGTTGATTAACTGGGTTTCAAGTAGCATCTTGTTCATGACCCCTACAGGAAGAATGCCAAGCCTGATGTCACCCTCTGCATGTTATGATTTTATCTGTCATACCGCATCTTTTCCTCCTTATCGTTTGTGTTCCTTTTTGCTACCCATTCCCTCACAGGAAGTACGTTTACTTTATGATCATCTTTGAGTTCCAATTCTCCTATTCTCTCTATTCTCTATAAGCTTTGTCTTTACCCGAACAATTATCTCCTAACAGCGTTCTCTCACATGCTGTCGTGATCCACATAGCCATCTGCAGTAATTCTCTCTTATTCTCTTCATTTTCTTCCCCTTCTATCTCTTTCCATGCCTGCCCTTCATCTTGGTCCGTGCACATTCCTTTATACTATAAGTAGCTAGCTACTTCGCTTGTAAACCCCAAGCTAAACCTGCACAATTCCACCTCCTCTGATCTGGACTTGTCCTTGCCTGAACAGTTGCCTCAACTGTTCCCCTTTGCCTCTTTATTCCTTGTGAGATGTTGTGCCTCTTTGTGAGTGCCTCCTCACAAAGAACCCTTGTCGTCTGCAGTCTAGAGGAATGTGCTCCATAACACTATACCTCCAGGGCCTCTGCCTTCGTGCATCTCTACTCTACCCCCAGAGTGCACTCCAGAATCACTGAAAGCTCCTGGACTGACTTGCCCCCCCATCTCCTTTGTCAATGCTGCTGCCTTTGCATGCACATGCAAGATGGATGGCTGGGTCCAATTCGCCATTTCACTCCAGTCTCTCGATCAGGCCAAGGCACATGCCGCCACCATCACCAATGCTCCAGAAGAAATGGACCTCTCTGGAGTTCCTCTGGAGTACCATGAGTTTGTGGATGTCTTCAGCAAGAAGCACACAGACACCCTTGCTCCTCACTGGCCCTTTGACCTCAAGATTGAGCTAGAGGAAGGTGCTTCCCCTCTGATAGGAAAGCTCTACTTCCTCTCCCCCACTGAAACCCAGACCCTCTGCAACTTCATTGATGAACACCTCTGAATTGGCTTCATCCAGGCCTCCAGTTCTCTACACACAGCTCTGATGCTCTTTGTCAAGAAGAAGGACAGGTCCCTCTGCCTGTGCGTCGACTTTTGAGGCCTCAACTCCATCACTAAAAAAGATTGATATCCCCTTCCCCATACCTCTGACCTCCTTGACACTCCAAGCAGAGCAAAGATCTACACCAAACTCAACCTCTGGCATGCATACCACCTTGTCCACATTGCCAAGGGCAATGAATGGAATATGACCTTCTGGACCTGCTACAGATCATTCAAGTGGCTTGTAATGCCATTTGGTCTAACTAATGCTCCCACCACCTTCCAGTGGTTTGTTAATAGCATTTTCACAGACATGCTTGATGTCTGCATTGTTGTATACCTCAACAACATCCTGATTTACTCTGCCAACTCTGGGCTAACAGCCTCTACCTGAAGCCGGAGAAGTGCAAGTGGCATGTGGACTCCATCAAGTACCTCAGATACATTCTTTCCCCCTCTAGCCTCTCCATGGCCAAAGACAAGATCAAGGCAATCACAGACTGGCTGGAGCCCTGGAAGGTCAAGGACATTCAAGTGTTCCTTGGCTTTGCCAACTTTTATTGTTTGCTTCATCCATAATTATGCTGACATTGTAGTCCCTCTCACCTGCCTCACCCGCAAAGGCGCCCCTTGGAAATTCTCCGAGGTCTGCCAAACAGCATTCCGGTCTCTTAAGGAGGCATTTACATTCACTCCAGTATTTGTCCACTGGACTCCAGACATTCCGATCACTGTCATGCCTCTGACTAAGCCATTGCCAGTATCCTCTCCATCATGCCTCCGGGCAGTGAACCTCACCCCATTGCATTCTACTCCCACTCCCTCTGGGATGCAGAGTTGAACTATGACATTCACAACAAAGAACTCTTCGCCATCTTCAAGGCATTCTCTCAATGGCACTACTACCTAGAAGGCTCTGCAACTCCAGTGATGGTATATACTGATCACAAAAATCTAGAATATTTTACAGGAACTAAACTCCTAACCCACCATCAAGTGTGCTGGTCGGAGTACCTGTGTCAATTCACCTCACCATCTATTACCACCCAGGTAAACTCAGAGCTAAGCCTGACATCCTCACTCAATGATGGGACATCTACCCTAAAGAAGGGGACAAGGACTATGCTTGAGTCAACCCTGACAACTATAGATCCATCTTCAGCCAAGATCAGCTCACTCCGTCCCTCTGAACTACTACCCTCAACACCCCAATCCTATTCTTCACCTCAGCAGACCTCACCACTTCCCTCTGCACTACTTACCTTGAGGCTCTGGTACTCTAGGCTTCACAACTCATTGATGTTGAGCAACTCCACTCAGACATCTGCTCTGCCCTCCTATCCAACCCCATAGCATCTCTGCTACTCTCTGCAGAATCCCTCCCAGACCCACACTGGACCATCTCTCCAGATGGCCTACTACTCTGCAACAAGCACATCTACACATGGAAATAGAGAAATGTAGGGACAGAGGAGCTGGACAAATATAGCTCTGGAGGATGCCAGAGGCAATCAGAGATGTACCAGAAGGGTATTGGATGATCTAGGAGGTGGAGAGAAAGCCTGTAGGCCCGGAAGAGAGTCTGGAGGATATGGATAAAGAACTCCATCAAGGAACCAGAGGAAGGGTAGCACAGTGAGGTTGGATGGAGGTATACCTTGAGGGTACCAGAGGTGAAGACGAAGTCAAGATAAGGGGCCCAGAGTGGTAACTCTAGGGCACTGGAGATTTCAAAGGGATTGGACAGAGATAATAGGGTGAGGCAGCGGTGGGTGGTGCCTCCACTTTAAGGCCAAGCCCTCAAGGTCCTAGAGGAACCTGAGAACACTGACCACAGAATAAATAGAAAAAAGTGAAGTAGCAATGGAGGAGAGATATTAGAAGGCAAAAAGAAAAAAAGAGGTGCAAAAAGCGGAGTTGATCAGAGTAATTCCAGAGGTAATCGGAGGTAACTCCAGAGTAAATCAGAGTACAGGGGTAACAGAAACAGAAAAGATTTGAGAGCAAAAAAGTGGAGATACACAATCAGAGCAGAAAGAAGAGCAGAAAGAAGCAAAAGCAAAGGAGTTCTAAGCAAAGAATAGATGCCAAAGTTGGCAGGAAGGCCAGAAGACAATCTTGGTCAGTTCTAAGTGCAGAGAGAGATGTCTGGAATGAAGCCAGTTGGAGGTCCACAGGATGAGACCATGAAGGTTGAAGACCTAGAAGAAAGGACAATGAAGATGACAGTGATAAACTATAAAGGTGCTATGGATGGCAGAGAGCTAAAGGTCTATTCATTGGTCAACCCTTAGTGCAGGGAGAAATCCAGACAAAGCCAGTTGGAGGTCCACAGACAATGACTGTAGAGGGGCCCAAGGCCTTAGGTGAATCCTAGAGGTGCAACTCCAAGGATTAGATTCCCAGATGAAGTCCTGGAGTGCAGGGGTTTGGCATTCTATCTGTAAGAGTATGTTAGACAAAGTTGCAGCTTCTTAAACCCAATGATCAATGAATCATTTAGTAGGCAAGCACATGATGTCCTATATTAAACAAATATCAAGGAACTCAAAGAGGTTTGGCACAAAGGCCACAGAGGTGGATTGCCCAAAGGAAGAGAAAAGGAAATAGATGGTCCAAAGTGGACCAGAGGTCATCAGAGTTGTCAGGAGTTGCCAGCAGTGAAGGCCTGAAGGGCCAACAGAGGGAAAGGAGAAGAACAAAAAGGAAAATGGGGTCACCCAGAATGGACCAGATGCCGCTTGACAGCATAGAAGGGTCAAAAGCAAAAGGGAGAAATAGACATAGGAAGGCAGAATCAGAGTGAAAATGGAGTGGTCCAAAGTGAACCCAGAGGGGAAATCATGAGGTTATAAAAATGAACAGAGAAAGGAATGGATGTGTCTGGGGGTGCTCCAGAATAGCACATGGACAAGGGCAACACAAGTCCCAGGTCTGGAGAACAGAAGAGAAGAGAAAGAAAGAGTAAAGGAAGGAAAAAGGTCCAGAGTTGCCAGAGCAAACCAGACTTAGAATTGAGTTTACCTTTAGACCTAATGTCTGAAGGTACAGAGGAAACTGAGAGGAAGAAATGAAAGATTTGCATCAGAAGGTGCTCTAAAGAGAATGCAAGCAAGGGCAATGCATTCCCAGGTCTGGAAAATAGAACAGAAGGAAGCAAAAGGAAACAGAGTGGTCTGGAACAGACTGGATGCTGCCAGAGTGAACAGCACTGAAAGGAAGAAAACAGAGGAAGAAATTAGAGGGGTGTGTCATGAGGTGCTCTAGAATAGAGTGCAGACAAGGGTGACACAGGTCCCAAGTCTGGAGAAGAGAAATGGAAGGAGAAGAAGAAAAATGAAATGGAAGCTCCGGAGTTGCCAGAGTTAAAGCAGAGTTACCTTTAGACTTGATGTCTTCAGGTTCAGAGGGAGCAGAGTGCAAGGCCAAGTAACCAGAGTGGCAGCTATTAAGCAATGCAGCGCTGGAGGTGGACAATGGAATAACTGTTGGACTTGTGGTTCTCAGGTTCAAAGGTCAGAGCAAAAAACAAAGAAAAACAAAAGAAGCAGAAGCGACCAGAGTGAAGAGGAAGCTTCAAGAGAAAAGGCTCCAGAGTTGCTGGGGCAAACCAGAGTTACCTTCAGACTTGTGATCATCAGGTATAAAGGAACAGAGAGTGTCTGTCAACCAGTAATGGTGCTTCTTGAAGAGAAGTCTACCATTATGACCCAGTGTCAGAACAAGGGACAGCAAACAGGAGAAAGGGAAAGAAAGGGAAAGAACCAGAAGGGGTTCCTTTACCCTAAATGTCTGAAATGGACCAGACATGACCAGAGTTAGCAGACATAAAACAGAGTTGCTATTGGACTTGGGATCCAAAAGCACAAAAAAAAGCAGAGGCAAAGAAACAAATAGAAGAAGCTGAAACAGAGGAAGGAAAGGGAAGCAACCAAAGGGGATTCCTTACCCAGATGTCCAGACTGACAAGATAAGCTGGAGTCAGTGGACAGTGAACAGAGTTACCTTCAGACTTTTGATCCATAGTTAGAGAGAGTCAGAGGGATAACACAAAGAGGAAAAAAAAGGAAGGACGACAAAAGGAGATAAAGCAAAGAGAAAATAGAACAGAGAGGAAGAAAAGGACCTCTAGAGGGTCCAATACCATAACATCCAGACTTGCCAGAGTTGGCAGCAGAGAAGGCAGGGTGACCTCTGGATTTGAGATCTGAAAGATTGGAGGTAATAGAGTTGAGGGTGAAGGGAGGTCAGATGTTGCAGAGTTGACTTTGCTATCAGAGGTGTCTTACCTTCCTCAGCGAAGGCTGGAGGTGGCTGATGAAGTGGGCTAAGCCATCCATCTTGCATGCGCACACAAATAGTGTAGCATTGACAAGGAGGTGGGAGGGCAAAAGTCCAAGAGCCATGGCAATTCTGGAGGCACAGGGATTTGGCATTCTGCTTGCAGGGGTCAGACAATGTGTTTCTTGTGTTCCAGTCACTCAACAGAGTCTCATGGATAGGCAGCAGTATTCTAAAACCAACAAAAATGGAACCCAAAGAGGTGGCTTGAAAGCTGAGGGTGGTATCACCAGTAGGCATGGGAGGAGAAGTTGACAATGAGGAAGAATGATGGAAGGTGACCTGCTGGGAGGGCAGAGTCAGGTTGGAGTTCAGAGTTCAGAGAAACAGAAGAAGAAGGGCTGTCAAGAGGACAGTGGGAAGTTGGAGGAGTGTTGTTATGACTGAAGTAGGTGCATGGTTGGGTTCAATGAGGATCCCAAGAGCATGCATTGATCATAATGAGTGGTCATGATGGTGTGAGGTCAGAGGCAAAAAGGAATGGAGACCTGCTCAAGTGGCAGCATGAATATACTGTTAAACATCTAGACTCTCCAGACTCATGTCCAATCAGAGTTCCAGAGGTGCTGAGAGGTGGTAGATGAAGTTTGTTTTGGAGTTGGACTGAAGTTTGGAGTGGAGGTGTCAGAGTGGAGTTGCATAGAAAGGACATTGGCACAGGACTTATGTATTGCACCCTTGAACAGGTCCATGTTCTCGTATTTCAGAGGAGTGGAGTTCCAACAGGAGGAGGAGTGAATTGCAACAAGAATCAGGAGAGGTGAGTTTAGTCAATATTCATACTAAGGTTACATGACAGAGGTACATAGGTTTTATACTAGAAGGTGAACAGGGACATCAAGGATGTCAGGGAATAAGTGAGATCATATCAAGGGTCCATAAGGAACCAAGAAGGGATGAAGGAAGCAAAGAGGAGTACAAACAAGAATGTATGAGAGATATCCAGGTCCAAAGATAGCTGAGTCTCTGTGTGAGCACAGTCTTGGTCCAGAGTGGAGGAGCAGAGCTCCAAGCATGGAGGAGGTGGAGGTGGACTAAGGGCAGCAGAGGTGTCCAGAGATGGCCAGAGATGAGGCTAGAGGGGGTGGAGATAGATGGGATGCCATGGATATGACAGTTTTGCCTCTTGATTTATTATTACTCAAACATCTTTCCAGGGCACAACAAGACCTTGCTTCAGGCAAGATAGCCACAGAGGCAGGAGATTTTCCATCTTTCTTCTGGAGTGGAATGCTGCCTGGGCAGGATTATGCCCCAAATAATATGAGCAAAGGGGCATTTAAAAGCTACTTTCTTTTTCAGGTAAGTCACTCAGTATCCTTGGCTTGAGGTGTCACTGAATCAATGTCTTAGGTCACATGGCACATTTTCTTAGGTCCCTCTTATGCAATTGCTTCCCCTGATAGAAAAAATTGTTCTTGCAATGCTATTTTGAATGATGTGACCACTGAACACATTGCATATATGTGCATCCAAGTAAGTTTGCACTTATCTTCATCAACCAACCAGATCTTATGCAAGAATCTCCTAGGTGTGTTTCAAAATCTCAAAGGATCAGTGGAATGAAATGGACAGAAATCTCAACTACTGCAAGATACACAGGCATATTATTAGCTTTATTGGGGATACTGCAGACATCAAATGGAGAGAAAGTTTACTACAATGGTAGAATATGTGAGTCTTGTCAGCACTAGAAATCTAATGTAACAGATGATATAAAGGGAACTCTTTGGGAACAAGAATGGTCGACTTGGAGGCAGTTCCAAGAAGAGGGCTGCCAAATGTGGTAAATTGCAATGTATGAGCACAATAGACAGACTCTGTGCTCAGATGGAGGCATACCTTGCTGTGCCTTCTGTTCTGCCCTTTCATCACAAAAATTGCAAAATTGTGATACAGCAGTATATATACATGTTGGATGATATGAGCATCACACAACATGCTCAGCAGGTATTACCAGTGGGGGTTGGCATATTATGAACTCCTGGAACTGCCTGGTTCATGTTAAGTTGGCCCAATTGACCAGGATATGGTCCAGCAACCAGAACATCATAATACTATATAATCCCCTATCAGAACACAGAACAGTATATTGCAAGTGTATCATCACAGACAATATATTACAACATAATCATGTATACTTGACACAGTGAACTGGGGATGCCATGCATTCCATCTGCCACATTCCAAAAATCTTACCAAGTCTGTAAGAAAAACAAGTGTTGACAAGCATATGGGGAGTAAAAGTAGTCGAGTTAAACATGTGATGCAGTAAAAGAATAGTGGAAGATTATGAAGAGATAGGGCAATGTGGAGAGCAGTGTAAGAGACAGAGTTGTAAGGGAAACTGAAGGAATTGATGAGAGCAACTAATACAACTACCTCAAGAAGTCAGTAACACCATAGAGGGATCAATTTCATGTATGTTTACTTGTGGCTGCACTGAACTTTCTTCCCTTGAGGCTCACCACCCATCTTGTTATCAGGAGGAGCAGGTCTCTTGCCCTTTGCTTTCGCTGACTTTGCCTGCTTTCCCTTATAGTTTGTCAGTGGAGTGAGCAGTGTAGAAACTTAAATGTGCCTGTGTGTGAGGCAAGAGAAAGATAATGGGGTGATATATTTGTCCCAGGAAGTCTCAAGACAATAGCAAATGGCCGGAAATAGGTAGTGAAATGGACGAGAAAGAGTGTACCACTGGTGTGGACAACTCCTATAGGGGGCCTTCTCCAGAAGGGACCGGACTTTGGACTTCCTAATGCGTTCCCAGACTTCTGCATGCAATGCAGACAACGAGAGAGGGCTAGGACCGGGCATTCAGGCTTATACCAGGCATTCTAACACAAAGGAGAGCAGAAAACTTCTATTAGATAACTAGTGACATGCCTATGTAGTGCTCAACTAACATAAAACAATGTCAAATATGTAAAAATAGCTAAACCGGTCCAAAACAATGCAAACTGGTCACAAACAAACATACCTGGACATCAGAATACTGGGAGACATGGCCGGGAAGTGATCCCGGCCAGTATAAACAAACTCCAGCTGGTGTCTGCGCAACTTGGTCATGTAGGGGATCAATCCCAACCGGAAACATACTGGGAAGTCATCTGGTCTATCGGGATAGCGTCAGGATGATCGGGATAAGACCGGATGTGGTGTGATATCATCAGATGCCCTATAAATCAGAAATACAGATGTAGGGAACCATGGTTCTTTACATCTGCAGGGGAGTTAAATGCTGACTGTCCCTAGTTAGTGGATCTCTGGGAGTAGCACAACCCAGGTATAGCAGGGGTGATACCAGCAGCATAGTGGTTCCGGCTTGCAATACCGATGATCTGGGTGATGCAATAGGTCCTGTGCACAGTGTGGTGGCCCTGGTGGATGCTATGGATGGAGCGGATAAGATAGCAATAGTGATACTAGCTAGTGCAACCATCTGGGTATGTAATACCTCTGATCCGGTGATGTGATATGTCTGGCGCACAGTGTAATGGATTGGGATGTCTCCAATAAGCATCCAGAGTTGGGCGGAGTTCATCTGGAGTGGGCTGGAGTTCATCCAGAGTGGACTGGGCTTTGACTGGATGAGAGTAATGGCTTTGATGCGCAAGGTGATGCTTCCAGTATCTGCTATGGATGGGGCAGGTGATCCTCTGTGGAGATGACTCTAAAGGGCATCTGGAGTTGGGTGGAGTTTATCTGGAGTGGATAGGACTTGGGCTGGATGATGCAGTGGTTGTGACCGGGTGTTGTTTGCAAGCAGAAATGGGTAGTCTATGAAAATAAAAGGAACAGCTAAGGAAAATGAAAAGAACTGGCTATAAATGTGAGGTACCACTCGACTTGTCTTCATTGGGCTTCTATTGGCATCTATACCTTCCGGAGTTCCTTTGGAGGTGGGGTACCACCCAGCTTGCCTTCTTTGTGTGTCTTTCAGCTTCTATACCATCCAGAATGCTATAAAATGAAAAGAAGTGGATAGAACAAAATGAAATGCTAGAAAAGCGGCCTCAAATAATTGTATGCATGAAATCAGATGAAAAGGTGGAGCTCAGGGATGAAAAATTGGGGCCATTTTGGCAAAATCCTGGACTAAGTGAAGCAAAAATGTACTTAATTCATCAAAAAGCAGTCTGGTGGATGTCCAGATGACAGCCACCTCTGCCAGATGGAAAACTGACTTGACCCATGGTCAATGCAGTCCATCCCCCCAGGGGCTTGAAATGATGCCCTCCTGGGCATCAGAATTGTCATAGGGAATGGAAAATTAAAGGGGGTGGCTGCAAAACATCCAAAGTGCATAGGGTTATTAAAAAGCAGAACTGGGGTGTTATGTATGGTAGAGGGAATGGATGGCTGTAAATACAAGTGTGAAAAGGTCAGAATTGGTGGTGTACCACCTGAGTCCATGTCCAGCTTGATCCTCCAAGCATCTGGCTTGCTTTCCTGCATATCTGGCTCTATCTCTGGTCTATCCAGCTCTATGTCTGGTGGCTCCAGTGCAATGTTCACTGTGCTCCAGTCAATATTGTGTACCTCTGACCTGATTTCCTGTGCTTCTGGCTCAATTTTGCCTACCTCCAGACCAATTACCTGGCTTTCTGGACCACTCCCATTGGTTTCATCTTCCAGGATGTCTAGTGCAATTGCTGGTAGGTCTTCCCAGGGTTCCAGCATGCTTCCGGCTGCATCTTGTATATCCTTGAGCTCTGCTGGGGTGATGGCTAGTGCATCCAGCTTGATATCCAGTGTGTTCCCATCAACTTCCCAAATCTCCAGCTCAATATTGGTGGAATCTGGGTCCAAGGCCTCTATATCATCATCCAACCACTCCAGATCTACTCCCACCAGCTCTAGCATGTCTTCCAATGCGACCGGGTTGATTGCAAGTATGGCTGGCTCAATCTCCAAGATGTCTAGAGTTGTTTCAGGGGTGCCCTGCATAGTGTCCAGTGGCAATCAGTTTGGTATGACCAGTGATATACCTGGTGTGGTGCATAGTGCATGTGGAGGTGAGGCAGGGTCCAAGGTGGGGATCTGCTGAAAAGGAGACCTTGCTTTGGATGAAAGGAGGCAGGAAACTTCCAGAGTAGGAGAGGTGAATACAGCCAGTGAGTAGGGAAGAGGGGTAGATGTCTGGATAATTGGTAAGGGGTTTTGGACTGGACTTGTGGCATATGGCTTCGGGTATGGGGGTGGAATAGCTGGTAGGACAGCCGGGACCAGGGTTGAACAATGTGGCATCAGATATGAAGGGTGAATAGCCAGTGATGTGTTCTGGACTAGACTTGCAGTGTGTGGCATTGGGCTGGGAAGTGAAACAGCTGCTTTGGATGCAACCCAGGAGAGCAGGAATAAGGCAGCATCCATGACATACTCCATTGGATAAGGCTTGTCAGGATAGATCTTTGGATGGACTATCTCAAGCTGGTGGTTAAGGTGTGTTGCTAGGTCAGATGGGAAACCTGTGAAGAAAAGCTCATCCCATTCATATTTGCCAAGCCAGCCTGTGCTAAGGAGAGGGGTGGAGATCTTGAAGAAGCTCTGGTGATACCGGCCAAGGTCATCCAGGGTGTGTATGGACTCCTGTTGGAACTGCTGGACAAGGGCAATCAGATCTTTCCAGATGTATACTGGCTTACATCCTGGATAAAGTTCCTTCACTGCCTTGATGAACTGGGATCAGATAGGCGTCGGATTGGACACCTCTTCCATCATCTCCCATAGGTCCGCTTCTTCAAAATCTGCATACCGGATTGCTAGCTGGATGGTATCTTGATCATTAAAGCCAGCCCAGCTTGCTAATTCCTCAACATCCTCCAGGAACCAAGGAAGTTTGCATGGTGTGTGTTAAATGCTGGTCTCTCTGGACTCATGTCCAATTGGAGTTGTGGAGTTCTAGGGGTAAGCAGAGGAGTTAGTGTAGGAGTGGACTGGAGGTCTGAGCAGAGGAGTTGGAGCAGAGGTACTCAGGAGGACATTGGCGCAGGACTTATGTGTTGCACCCCTAAGCAGGTCCGTGTCCTTGTATTTCAGAGGAACAGGAGTCTGACAGGAAGGAGATGGGGTGATTGCAAAATGAGAGGAGAGTGATTTAGTCAATATTTGTACTAAGGAATAGTACAGGAGGTACAAAGGAGTTATATAGGAGCAGAGTAAGCAATGGAGGAACAAAATAGGATGAAAATAGTATCTGACTAAGACAGAGGTCATATGAAAATCATCAAGGAGATAAGAAGCAACCTAAGGGTCGCTGATTGTCAGGGATACTAATAAAAGATGGAGAAGGGATGAAAGAACAGAGAGAAATACAAATGAAGATAATGTCTGGATGATTCTGGGCGAGCACAGCTGCAGGTCCGATCGGAGGAGCAGAGCTCTGAGGAGCTCTGTGTGTGGTGGGGATGGAGGTGGACTAGAGGGGGATGGAGGAGACTGGAGATGGTTGGAGAAGGGGCCAAAGGAGACAGAGATGGCTAGTTTGGCACAGATATGATAGTGTGCCATCAAATCTGGGTGCATCGGGGGTGTCCTGGAATGGTAAAATGAATGTTGGCTGTGTCATAACAGAATGCTTAAATGCTCAGATGTAATGTAAATGATGAAATAAGGGTTAGAATGTGAAGTAAGTCTCATAAATGTCACCAGATAGCATAAAATAGGGTCAGAAGAAAGGAAGGAAGACAGTATCAAGGCTTGGGAGGTGCGGTAAGTGGCAGAAATGGTTCAACAAGCATAGTGGTGGAGAAGGGAATGTTTAAGTTGAATAGAATGAAAAAAATGTAAGGGTGAGGCCAAATGAAATGCTGGACTCCCTCGTGGTGGGCTCCAGTTGTAAAAACTTAAATATGCCTGTGTGTGAGGCAAGAGAAAGATAATGGGGTGATATGTTTGTCCCAGGGAGTCTCAAGACAATAGCAAATGGCCAGAAATAGATAGTGAAATGGATGAGAAAGAGTGTACCACCAGTGTGGACAACTCCTATAGGGGGCCTTCTCCAGAAGGGACCAGACTTTGGACTTCCTAATGCATTCCTGGACTTCTGTGCACAATGCAGACAGCAAGGGAGGGCTAGGACTGGGCATTCAGGCTTATACTGGGCATTCTAACACAAAGGAGAGCGGAAAACTTCTATTAGATAACTAGTGACATGTCTATGTAGTTGTTAAGTCTGGACTCTCTGGACTCAAGTCCGGTTGGAGGTCCAGAGGTATTGAAGGGTAGTAGACTTGTTAGTCTCAGAGTTGGACCAAAGTCTGGAGTGGAAAAGTTGGAGTGGAGTTACTCAGGAGGACGTTGGCACATGACTTATGTGTCGCATCCTTGAACAGGTCTGTGTCCTCATATTTTGGAGGATCAGAGTTCCGACAGGAGGAGGAGATGGGGATCACAACGAGAGAACAGAGAGAGGACTAATTCAATATTCATGCTAAAGCTACACGACGGAGTGTACAGGGATTATACACTAAGGGTCAGAAAGTAAGTATGCTGGAGTGCAGCATAGGAGCTGTGTTCCGAGTGGAGTATTAGAAATGTACAATGAAGGATGAGTAATCATAATACAACAGATCTGGGTCTGGGTATAACCGAGTGCTGGTCCAAGCACAGCATTGGTCTGAGCAGAGGAATGGAGCTCTGAGTGTGGAGGAGCAGAGATGGACTGAAGAAGACAGAGTTGGCCAGAGTTGGCCAGAGTTGGCCGGAGTTGGGGCCAAAGGGGTCAGAGATAGATGGAATGGCACAGGATATGACAGTAGTGCTCAACTAATATAAAACAATGACAAATATGTAAAAATAGCTAAACTGGTCCAAAACAGTGTAAACTGGTCACAAACAAACATACCTGGACATCAGAATACCAGGAGACATCACCGGGAAGTGATCACAGCCAGTATAAACCAACTCTGGCTGGTGTCTGCGCAACCTGGTCATGTAGGGGATTGATCCCGACCAGAAACATACCAGAAAGTCATCTGGTCTACTGGGATAGCATCGGGATGATTGGGATAAGATCAGATGTGGTGTGATATCATCAGATGCCCTATAAATCAGAAATACAAATGTAGGGAACCATGGTTCTCTACAGTGGCATGGATGCTTCTTCATCTGACAGTGGGCCCTGATGACTGAGGCCAAGGTGGTATGACCAGCGGAACAGGTCTTGTAGACTTTGGTAAGGTTGTTGATCTGGCTGCAACTGTGGAAGTAGCAGAAGGTGCTGCAATTGTTTCTGATCTGGAAGTGGCTACAATAAGACCAGCAGATGGGGCTAGCAGGTGTTGATCAGGTTCAACAGTGGATAGAGCAGAAGGACAAGTCTTGGGCTGGATGGTAGGCACAGATGTGGCCCCAATAGAAGAGGATAGTAGTGAGGGATCCAGGGCAGAAGCATGCCTCCATCTGAGCACAGAGTCTATCCATCATGCTCATACATTGCAATTTACCACTTTTGGCAGCTGCTTTCTCGAAACTGCCCCCAAGTCAACTATTCTTGTTCTCAAAGAGCTCCCTTTATATTATATGTTAGATCAGATTTCTGATGTCGACAAGACTCACATATTCCACCATTACAGCAGACTTTCCCTCCATTTGATGTCCACAGTATCCCAAATGAAGCTAATAATATACCTGTACATCTCACAGCAATTGAGATTTCCATCCATTTCATTCCACTGATCCTTTGAGGAAATTCCAAAACATGCCTGGAAGATTCTTGCATAAGATCTAGTCGGTTGACAAAGATAAGTGTACATTTACTTGGATGCACATATATGCAATGTGTTCAGGTTCGATTTGATGGAATAGATGCACTCGAAAGGGGAGCATGACAGCTGTCAAAATACACTCAGTTGTTGTGTGGTACAACAGACTATATATGTATATTACCTGTTGAGATTTACTACATGCAGGTAAGCTCAAGTAGGTAAATACAAATGGTAACTAGCTCACCTCAGTCGTCATGTGGCACAATGGACTAAGATATGAAGTGTAGGTCTTATATACAATATGGAATGTATTGAAGTAAGAGGGGTAATGCATAAGGTTGTGAGATATGGCAGTTAGCATACACAGGAATAAGGAAAAGTTGACATACACATGAGGTACTTTGTATTCAAGGAATGGAGAGTGTTTATGCACTGGTCATAGTATGTGTGTCACTTGTGCACTGGTGACTGGTCAGGCCAGATGAGATCTGGGTGGCAGCATGCTTGCTAATTCCAACACTCCCCTTCAAGCCATGCACAACCTGAGTTCTATGGCAGGGTGCTTGATCTTGGGGGATGGTGATGTCTTGATAAGTGAGTCAGTGATCATACTGGTGGTTAGGTAGATCTTGCTATTGTCAGTGACTCAGTGGGTGAAAATGAATATATATATATTGACATGTTCGTGTGTGCATGGTGCTGATGATCCTTTGTGCACACGATAGCAGATTGATTGTTGTCAGGCTATCATGTGGTTTTGGTGTGTCCTCACATGACATTCCATGTGCTGGTGCATTGTCCTCATGGCTAGTAACTTTGGTATAATCCCTGGTAGGTTCAGGTGCTTGACAGCTCAGCAGCCCATGATGTCTGAATGATGGCTTGGATGGCCCAGGTACATTCCTTGCAGTGCACTTGTGCCATTTGTATGAACTCACCTTCTTGTCAGCTAGTGACTCCATTTCAACTCATTTCGGGTCATGGTGTGCGACACTTGCTGTGCCATCCATTTGGCCTTGTCTCCTATCATATTCATCACCTATCCCATCATTTCAGCACTTCCAACAGTCCTTAATGCCTCCCACTGCCTCCTGCTCACCCTACTGGCCTCCTGGCTATCTAACTCGACATAGCACTGTAGGGAACTATCATTCCCTGCATGTGTATTCAGGCTCTATAGGGTGCCTGGCAATACCACAATCAAGCCAGTACTTTACCAGTCAATCGGCCAGTTTCCCAGTATGTTTCCAGCCAGTTTCAATCCCCTACACAACTGGCTTGTGCAGCAACTGGCAAAACTTAGTCTATACTAGCAAGCCTCACTTCCTTGTGCCATTTACCAGTACTCACACAGCACTATGCCAGTCAAGCCGGTACTATACTGGTAGACCAGCCGGTTTCCTGGTATGTTTACAGCTGGTTTCAATCCCCTACATGACCGGCATGTGCTGCAACCGACCGGACTTGGTTTATACTGGCTGGTATCACTTCCTGATGATGTCTGTTATGGAGCATGTCCTTCTGGACTGCTGACGACAAGAGTTCTTTGTGAGGAGGCACTCATGAAGAGGCACAACGTCTCACAACAAACAAAGAAGTGAAGAGGTGAAAGGCAAGAGGAACAGTTGAGGCAACTGTTCAGGCAGAGGCAAGTCCAGATACAAGGAGGTGGATTGCGCAGGTCTAGCTTGGGGTTTTACAAGCGAGGTAGACTAGCTACTTTATAGTCCATAATGCACGCATGGACCAAGATAAGGGGAGGCACAAAAAGAAGGAGAAGGTAAGAGAACTGCAGATGGTGGTGAGGACAACGACAGCATACAAGAGAATGCTGTTAGGAGATATAGTCCAAAAGGGAAGGCAATTAGGTAAGAACAGAGACAATGAAAGACCAGTTGAACTTGTCAAGAGAAAACATGACAAGGAAACGTACATACTTAGCATGTGGATGCGGATACATGAATGGAACGGATTCGGAAATAAGAAGGAGGCCTGGATGAAGAGAAAGAATTGTAACACTACCCCCTTTGTAGCCTCACAGCGCCGCTGTGTTCCTAAGAGCCAGGGGAATCCGCACCGTTGAATACCAACTGGTCATCATTAAAGTCCTCAGTAGTAAAGGGGCAGTTTGGGATGGTGTGTCCAACAGCTCCACAAAGGCTACAGCAGAGGGTTGGGCAAGCTTCAGCCACGTGTCCCCAGCGATTGCACACAGAGCAATGGGACGTGAGGCAACGGAAGGTGGGGTGTCCGGGAGCGTAGAGGGAACAGTTGAGACAGCGATACTGTGGACAGCTCCAGCACAAATGTCCATATTGTCCACAGGTGTAGCAGCGATGTCCTGAGAGATCCATGGCGGCAAGGTGGGCTTGGACGTCTGAGGGGATGGGGAGCACTTGAGTCAGGGAAGAGAGTATGGTAACACCAGTGGGGAGGTCTCTGATGCGGACATTGGATGGTAGTGACAGACCAGGTGGAGGAGCAGTGGATGGAGTGGTGAGACGGACTGGGAGAGGATTTTCTGGGGTGGTAGGATGAGTGACAGGCAGGGACTGCTGAGAGGCATTCAAGATGTTGGTGTCTACATAGTCATCGAGATCTGTTTCATTAAGGGAAAACAAAATCGCCTATGGGAAATCTCCCAGGGCACCAGGGGGGAAAGCAGAGATGATTCGTCCAAACTGGTGGTGGTCCATCAGATCCAGGGCGCGAAGACAGAGCTGATCAAGCATGGCAGCTTGTGCGGTGGCAAAGTTAGGATTTGGGGATAAAAGTCTGGGTGAATGACTAAATGATTGAAGGGAGCATGTTTGGTGAAAGAATAGAATGGCCTCCATAAGAGGGAGCAAATGTCTAAAAAGTGGAATGCTTTCTGCAATAGTAAGGAGTTGCGGGTGATCTAGAACATGGGCATAAATGGCTAATCTTTGAAAACAAGGTAATGATGAAGGGTAAAGTTGTTCCAGGGCCCAGTCAGGGATCTCCCTGTGATGTAGGTGGGGTGGGGAGATGGAGACCCTTGGTGTCTGCACTGCAGCGGATGGGGATCTAGGAACATCTGGAAAAGTGGGGCGATTGGATGGCAAAGAGGCGGTAAGCGAGGTAGGTGACATGATGGAAGTCATGACTTAGGTGTGGTGTGGAGTGGTTGATGGTGGTAGTGAGGCAAGGATAACGATCAGGATGGTAATGATTGCGGTGAGAGAGATAGTAGTGAAGATTGCAGCAATGATAAGGATCTGGTGAGGGGTGAGCATTGTCGCTCAAGAAGAGAGGGAGCTCTTATATTGTCTAAGGAGAATGAGAGCATGACGAAGGTTTTGCTCAGGTTCCCATGTATTCTCTGAAGTGGGATATCCCTTCCACTTGATTAGGTACTGGTGGCGATTAGCAGTTCCCCAATGAGAGAGTATAGCCTCAATTTCATATTCCTCTTCACCATCAACAAGATCCGGTAGCACAGGGATAAAGTTTGGGCCATGCTCGGGCATGGTCTGATAGGAGGATAAGAGGGAGGCGTGGAAAACATCATGGATGCGCCATGTCAGTGGTAGTTTCAACTGATATGCCACAGGGGAAAGTACCTTGATGATCTCAAAGGGTCCTTCTCTTTTGGGGGCGAGTTTTCGTGATGGGTACCTGAGCTTAAGGTTCGTGGCTTCAAGCCAAACCTTATCCCCTATCTTCCATGGTGTAAACTTGGTGGAAAGCCTTTCCTTCATGAGGTGTTGGGTAGTGGAATGAGCAGCTAATGCTTCCTTCCGTGCTTCAGTGAGGATGGATAGGTGTTCTTCTACAGAGGGAATGAAGGACTTTCATAAAGGAGGATAAGCTCTAGGTTCATATCCCATCATGAGGAAATATGGCGATTGGTGGATGGATGAGTGTGCTGCAGAGTTGTGGGAGAATTCTGCAGTAGGAAGTAAGATACTCCAGGTACCAGGACATCCTTGACAAAAGATCCAAAGATAAACTTTGAGCTCCTGATTGGCCCTCTCAGTTTGGCCATCAGTCTGTGGATGATATGCAGAGGAGAGTTTAACATCATACTGCAGTAGTCTAGCTAGCTCCTTGGCAAAGGAGGAAGCGAACTGGGGACCTCTATCGGAGATGCAGGAGTTGTGAAGTCCAAATCTAGGAAAGACATGCTGAAAAAAGAGTGATGCTATTCCAGCAGCAGAGATGGTTTTGTTGCAAGGGAGGAGGATTACCCCCTTCATAAGGCCATGGTCGACCACGACCAGGATAGAGTCAATGTTACATTCATTTCCCTTATATGCGGGCTCTTACTTATCCTCATCTCCGTACCATTTCGTTATCCACACCCTCATGCGCAATACTTAAAGTTTCTTGTTTCCTTCAAATCGCCGGAGGCATTGACCCTTCATTTACTACAGTAGCGATTCTCCTTTGCCCTATTTTGCTCTCAGACTATACCTCCTAAGTCTGCTCTCTTGTGCAGACTCATGATCCACTTACCATATCCGTTGTCTCCCACCGTTCTCTTTCAACTCCCATGCCTACCCTTAGTTGGTCCGTGCTTGTCCTTCCGTAGTATATAAGTAGTAGACTAGCTATCCTTGTACCCTAAGCTAGTGCTACGCAATTCACGCGTTCCAAAGAACTACCTTGTCATCAGACCTTGCCATAGGTCTTCACCTCAGTCGTCTCTGTGTTATCGTGAGACGTTGCGCCTCTTCGTGAGTGCCTCCTCACGAAGCATAAGGAACGATAGCAGTTCAACGGAACGTGCTACGTAACAGTTGAAAGTGTTAGAGAGGGGGAGATCTGTAATCAGATCCATAGAGATCTGTTGGAAGGGGCGTACAGTGGAGATGGTAAGAGGCGAAAGTGGTGGCACAGTAGGATGGATGATGGGTTTGGAAGCCTGGCAAACAGCACATCCAGTGATCAAGCGGGAGATAAAGGAGCACATACCAGGCCACCAATAATCCCTAGAGAGTCTCGCATAAGTGCGAAAGAGGCCCTCATGGCCACCGGAGGGGGAGGAATGAAGAGATGTCACTAATTCATGGCATGCGTCAGGGGGAATGAAAAGGCGGCCTTTGTAATAAAGGTGGGGTGCGTCATAGTGCCAATCCGCAAGGGAAGAGCAGGGGAAGAGAGGGAGGGACTTCTCCATAGCATGTAATGCTTCCAGGACGAGGGGATCGGTAGCTGAGGAACTTGCAATCTTAGAAATAAGTGCAAGGTCAAGTGCAGATATGATTTTGGGGTTGGCAAGGATGGGGTGGGTATTATCAGATGATGTATCAATGTCATGGCAGCAGGATAATGCATCAGCAGGGGTCATGGCAATCCCAGGGAGGACAGTCCAGAGAAGATGATATTCCTGCAGGAAAAGACTCCAATGAGCTTGGCGACGTGAAAGCTGTTGAGGAGCCTTCATGAACGAAAGGTTCTTGTGATCTGTAAAAACTGTGACAGGATGTTCAGTGCCTAAGAGGTACTGTCTCCATTCCTCCAGAGCATCGATGACAGCTAAAAGTTCCCTGTCATAAATGTTGTAATTACATTCAGCATTGTTGAGGGTGTGAGAATAATAGGTGCAAGGGTGGGCATCTCCATTGGTATCCTTCTGCATGAGGATCACTCCTACAGCGATGAGGGAAGCATTAGTCATAAGGAACAAGGGTTTGGAAGTATCAGGAAGAACAAGGACAGGAGCTGAGGAAAAAATGTCCTTGAGATGGAGAAAAGCGGTTTGCTGGTCATCCTGCCAAATCCATGGCTGGGTATTCTTGGTAAGAAGGTTTAGTGGAGCAGCGATATCAGCAAAGTTAGGGATAAATTTGCAATAGAAATTGCAAAATCCTAGGAATGATCAAACAGCCTTGACAGTGGTTGGTGGTTGCCACTTGGTGATGGCAGAGAGCTTGACAGGATCCATTCATACTTGTCCATTTCCTACAATAATGCCCAGGTATTTGATTTCTGGGGCATCAAAGGTGCATTTGGAAAGCTTAAGCGTAAGTCCATGCTCTCTAAGTTGTGCTAGAACTCATCGAGTGCAGTTAATGTGATCAGAGAAAGTGGAGGAATGTACTCCAAGGTCATCCATAAAAATCTCCAGCCATCCTTCTGGGGTCATGTCATGAAAGACCCAGTTCATGAATGCTTGAAAGTGGGTGGTGAGTTACATTGTCCAAAGAACATCACTGTAGGTTCATATAGACCCAAAGGGGTGATAAATGTGGCCTTCCATTGGTCTTCCTCGCGAATGTGAATGTTGTTGTATCCCCAACGAATGTTGAACTTGGAGAAGTATTTGGAATGCTTCATGTGGTTGATGAGGTTGGAAACGAGGGGGAGTGGGTAGGCATTCTTGACAGTATGTTCATTCAGGTATCTGTAATCCTGACAAGGATGGAGCAAGCCATCTTTCTTTGGTACAAAGAAAAGGGGTGATGCCTGGGGGGACTTGGATTCAACGATGTGTCCAGTGCAAAGATGTTCTTCAACAAAAGCTTTGCAAGCTTCCATCTCAGCGGGGTTCAATGCA
Organism: Nevesoporus exiguus; assembly: GCA_038089155.1. Lineage (NCBI taxonomy): Eukaryota > Fungi > Basidiomycota > Agaricomycetes > Boletales > Boletaceae > Nevesoporus > Nevesoporus exiguus. The sequence continues at coordinate 43,714 of JBBPKI010000091.1, forward strand.
TAGGCTTTGGCTCGTTTTGGAACAAAAGAGTCTTTAAGTTTGATGACATGGTCATAGAGTCGATGTGGTGGAAGGACGTCATGATTCTTTTCTTCAAAAACATTGGAGAAGTCGGAGTATGGTTCAGAAAGGGTTACTTCCTTCTTGATGTCCTGCTGAGCGATTTCAGTAGCAATGGTAGTCTTACAGATGGTTTCGGCTGAAAGCCAAACATTTCTATCTCGAAGGTCTAATTTGATGTTCCTGTTGGCATCTAAACCTAACCATCGGAGCAGGTATCATTCCGGGACTTTGTCATGCATGGGGAGGGGATTTTCGGGAAAGGAGAGGATTCTGTTTTTCCAGTTGATGGTGGGATTTCGATCAGCAAGCCAGTTCATTCCAAGAATGATCTGGGGTCTCCCAAGGCCGATGATCATGAGGTGGAGGTTTTCAGTTCGTTCTGGAAAAATAACAGTGGCATGGGAATAGGAACGAATTGTTCCAGTTTGATTGGAGGTTCCATCTACGTTCAGGGCTTGTAGGGGTTCAGGGAGGGAATGAAAGGGGAGGCCAAGTCTTTTGGCTAGTCGATAATCGATGAAAGTTCCAGTAGCTCCGCAGTCAATGAGTGCAGTGGTGTCGACGGTTTTTGTTCCATGAGAGAGTTTGATTTGGATATGAATTGATTTCTCAGATTCAGATGACAAAGTTACATGGGCGATACTATGGAGAGGAGGCGTCGACTCATCTCTCCTCATCAAAAATCCTCTGTGATTTCTGTGATGGATGCAATGGACTCCTGGGTGGATTCAAAACTCTGCTTCAGCTCCTGGAGGATCTGGTCCATAGTCTTTCCTCCAGCTGTGAGAGAATTGATGTACTGTGTTAGACTATTATTGGGCTGTGTCTGCACAACGCAGATTCTATTAGGGTTGTGAGGGGGACGTGGTGGGGGAGAAGAAGTTGACTGATTGGGATGGTTCCTAGTAGAACAGCCATTCTTCTTGCAGATGAAACATAGCTTGTTGTCTAAGCATCGCTTCCATTCATCAGGGGACAGATTTAGAGCATCAATGTCCATGGCATTAGGATCTCTGGTGGGAGTGGAGCGAGGAATGAAGGTGCGACTGGGGATGGTTCTAGTGGCAGGGGTAGTAGCTCTGGGTGCCATTTGAACTTGATTGGCTTTGAACTGCTCGACCTTGGAGTACCATTCAGAGATCTTCTTTGGCAGAGTCTCTAGTCCAGCCATCCTGAAGCAATGGTACTGGTGAAGGCCTTGTTTGAATAGGCCGATGAGGGCGAGGTTGTCAGTGAGGGCGGCAGTGGTGGATAGGATACAGAAGTCAGAGACATATTTGTGTAGATCAGATATGGTATTTTGTTGCAAAGCAACAAGCTTCTTCATGGTGTCAGTGGAAGAGTCTGTAAGTTTAAAAGCTACCTTGAAAGCGTCCTTGAAATCCTTGTATGTTCCGAAGGAAGGAGGAGACTTATTCATAGCCTCCTGGTGAATGACAGTAGCCCAAGCGAGGGCAGAATCCTTCTTCATATAAGACAAGGCAAAGGCGACTTGTCTATCCTCAGTGGTGTAGATTTCTTTGTTGATTAGAAGGTAGGTATCCACAGAAAGTATCCATGACTCAGCAGTGGAAGCATCTCCATCATAGTCAGCAGGGACTCCGATTTTAATCTCGGTGGGCTTTGAAGACATGTCGTCAGGGTCTTCATAATCAGATGGTTCTGGAGAAGGAGAATTGTGAGGAGGGGCAGGGGGGTGTTGTTGTATAGGAGCAGCGGGGACAACAGGAGTATAAGCTGAGAGCGGGAGGGCTGGAGTGGTATTAGCTTTGGGTTGATGTGTGGGTGCAGGTGGGGCAGTGGCAGCCCAAGGATCAGAGGAGCTTCCTGAGCCAGGAATAGGTCCAACGTCTATGTCAATGGGTTCAGTGTCTGACTGATCTTCAAAGGCTCTTCTGAAGGCGTGTTCAAGAGTTCCATATTGGCGACAGCAGGTAGGTGGCTGGGATGGCAATTGGGAAGATCCAGGGATTCTTCCAGACGACGACGTTTTGACAAATGGTTCCCTACTCCATTGACAGGAGGGGAGAAGGGAAAGCTA
>JBBPKI010000092.1:0-45669 GCA_038089155.1 Nevesoporus exiguus
CAGTCGACCCACCAAGAAGGTGCCGGTACATCCGATCCACCGATTCATAACAAAATGATCGTGCCATGCTGTAGATGAACGTTTGAAAGGCGATAGATAGCAGAGATGCGGCATCCATATTCCACCATCGAGGCTCGTCAGAACGTGCGGCGATTGAGACATGCCGGACAAGCATGACAGGACAGTTAATCGTCGCGTAGTGGATGCAACGCATTTGGGAGTTTAAGCTCCTTCGCTTCGACTCAATCAGATCAGCATTACATTATATAGTACGTACATTACTGGTAATAGGTACTTGATCGAACTGCCAGGCTGTATTTTAATCCCGCGTCAATGTGATAGTAGTACTACAAGGTAATCCGTGCTCCGCGGGCAGGGACCCCAGCAAGTTACCCATGACTTTGTGAGCTGCAAGTACCCTTGGATCTCGGTAGCGCCTCCGACACGAGGGCCGTGCAACTTATGAATAATCCCCATTTAATCACGGTGCAGCGAAGCATGAGAACTCGTGCCAGACTAGACGTGTAGGCTGACATGTATGTCGGATGAGGTCAGCTACTGTTCACTCAGCTGCATGCGAATTTCATTCTGAGAATGCACCGTTTATACTCATACCACTGTAAATGAGGCGAATGAAGTGCTTAAATGACAAGACTCTCTGAAGTTAGTGTACGACTGTTCGAGCACGGGGTATTGCGCGTCACCAAGAGGACCCTTGGAAAACTCTTACATGAACACCAATCATGTTATCTGCGCTCGGGTAGATGCATTTGAGACAATTCCCAGACGCATTACGTATAGCCATCCATACATTAGGCCCACAGCTCTCGCCTAGAAGTTGGATCACCCCACACGATCGGCCGCTACGAAGCTACTCGCGTCAAAGTATACCACGCCCGATCCGCTTCTGAATACACTCGTAACGGACCCGAATCCCGCGAAGGTACAGTAGCTCCCCGAGTCCTCAGCCTCCTCGTCCGATTCCTGTGCTATCGGGAATGACCAGCGTTAGGCGCGGGCACCCGCGGAGACTCAACCTTCTCAAAGATAGGCAATGCATCCAAAGGCGACATAGTGAAAGGTTGCCAGATTGGAAATCCGGAGTCAGAGTGGGTCAGTCATGAGGCCTGCCTGAGAAACCTGACCGCATCGAGGGCGGTCAAGCGTAAAATCTTCAGCACAGCGCCAAAAGACAGCTCTGCAGGGAATGGACCAGACAAGACGTCGTCTTCGGTGGGACATGGAAGCCTCTCCGTGGCAATGGATGAGCCGGAAGAATTATTTTGGGAGTTGTCTCTTGGCGGCATTGACTTTTTCGTTTTTTTCCTTTGCGCGTCCGTGAAGAGACATCAGCAGGACAGCGGAGATGAAAGTGGCCATTCGGCAACAAAACTCAGAGAAAGCATGCAGAGAGAGAGTGGAGACAGCGTGCCTAAACTGCACGCGGGGATATCTCGAACTCCCGGCAAGGTTATTTTCCGCGAAGAAGAGTGTTAGGTTTAGTGTTCCTGCGAAAGGCAACCTTGACGACCCTGAGCTGGTGCCGAGGTCTGCTCGCGGTGATTCACTTCAGTATGGATTGGGGAAAGACACTCCTGAAATCGACACACATGAGATCAACTCCAGGGGGCTGGGATACCTTGGTTGATGGATTCTATCCAGGTCTGTCGGTGAGATGAACTTTGGTGGACGTGGTTCGAAAACAACCAGCTTAGCGGGGTCCCGGGGTCTAGAAAGTCTCTGTGCAGGTAGTGGAGTTTGTTTTCTTCTCACCAACCAAGTATGTGATTTTCGTGGCACAGCCTTTTACGCCTCTCCCTGTAGGATCCGAAAACTAACATCCCGGGTTCCTAGGACCAATTTCAAACCCGGCCTGGTCCATTACAACCAGAACCCCGGGCTTTTTGCGGAAAGAAGACATCCCAGTGTTGCAGCCAAGGGCCGGGCTTGACCCCCGACAAGTTCGGAAAAATAACTAGTCAAGCGGGGCAGTGTGCTCCCAGTCGTTTCCATCAAGATCTCTCTCATCTGCTATACGGGGTACCAATCTTTTGATTCTAAGAGCGGAAACTCTTCCACGTGCTAAATTTTAAACCCCATCGTTTTGTGGAATTTGACTGAGATTGACTGACCCTAGATTGAAATGGTTTTTAGGTTGGGTGCAACTTAGTGGTCACACATTAACTCTCTGAGTAGGGTGTTGAATCGCCACAGGACCTTAGGTAACCGCTGGTAGAGGCACCACCCATGGAGCGTTGGCAGGCTACACGTTGTCCTTGCAAACGGATCTCTTGATCCCCGGCAAGGCTGTTCCTCAGTCTGCTTAAAAAGCTGTCTCGAAAGGCCTCATGTATCCCCCAAAGCAGCCAGTCTAAGATGTCCAACATTCAGGAAGACGCGTTTGACTTGTATGCACCCATCGCCCCACTTCCGGAAAGTACTGATCCCCCCTCAGCGAGCTCTTCATGCAGCCCCAACCCCTGCCCGACGTGGCCCTGCCGGAAGTCGACATGACTTGTTACTGGGTTACTGAAGGGCATTACTGCGGAACTATTCTTCCCCAAGACCCGCGGCTTATATCTTTACACCTTCGTCAGGTGCATGGCATTACAGGCAACGAAAGGACGAGGATGGAATGCCAATGGCGGGACTGTCATTCTGAACCTATTCAGCGACACAATTTTCTCCGTCACGTGGTCGCCGTTCATCTAAGATTGAGGTGGAGGTGCCCCGAGTGCGAGAGGGAGTTCTCGCGAAAGGGAACAGCTCATAGGTGCAACCCCGTCGGCGAGATGCCGCCGCAAGCATAAAGGTGCGTCACATCCCAGCATTTTTGGCGAATAAGGGCCAATTATGCACCCAGAAACACTCAGTCAACGGCAATGACCCGGTCCAGAGAGCGATAGATTCGCGGAAGCTGTGGCAAAGCGGTCCTATTAAATTTGATGTACATGAGCAGAATATTATGTATCCATGCGGCTGTTTTGATCGCTGAAGCATTCGCACTCCACGTGTTCCGACGCTGGCTTCTGGACGACAAAACGTGACCGCGTGTACGAGGGGCAGGATCTCCTGCGGTCCGTTTTCTCCTCTTGCTTTTCTAGCGATAGGTAAAAAGTGTCAGGCAGCGGGTTCAAGTATAGTGAAACAATACGTGCCAACGGTTGGATCATAGATGCCATTGACCACAGCGCATTCAACATTTAATTTTGAAACATAGGTTTATGAAGTGCAAGACTGGCAGACGGAAAGTGGTGTGTGTATAATGGGGAAGTAGAGTCGGGTGTCGTATAACGGCGCCCTTGACCAATATTCAGCGTTGTGTTCTCGGCGGGCAGAACATACGTGCGGAGGCCATACGGCTTCAAAGTCCGAATGGCAGCGCGGCCCACCGCCGTGTTCTCCACGTTTTTGTAGCGCGTCCTATGACTGGTCTTTCATCCAGCCTGGTATACAGAAGAGGGGCAGAAGATCTCTCCATCTAAAAGTTACTGCGGCCCCGGGCAGATAGCGAGCGCATGGTCTACAGCAGAGCCAGAGACAAGAGTCACGTCAACACAAGCAACGACTTCACAGGAGGTGTGCCTACCCATAGCAGGGCGCTAGCATGATATTGATGCACAGAATATAGTCAAAGCCTCCGGTCGGTCAGAGTGAAGCATCCGTACACTGCAAGGAGCAGCGTCAGAGAGGACAGAAATGTCAATGGTAGGCAAGCTTATGAATTAAACAGACAGAAAAGATGTCGGACTTCCTGCCCACGCAAGTTGAAAATTGCAGTTCACTAGAGGGGTGATCCGGACATACCAGGTAAACAACCCCCGTTGGTATGTATCATCATCCGTCCATTGCCCCCCTCCCCCCCTCGACGAAACGTAGTAGTGAAACTACGTCGGTAGAACAGCCGCTAATCTCGTTCCAGTGCTGTGTTTACCGGCTAGGTGGGTCACTAGCCCTGCCAGGACTTAGATTGCGCTGGTCCGTTCGATGAGAGGAGCATTCATGGATGATAAGGCTACTGCGAGAGTGAATTGTTTGGGACCTCGAATCGGAACACGGTACAACTCTATCTAGTGTGGAAGTACAGGGCTTGTTTAGTACGGAATGTCGACGCTCAAATTACCTAGCGCTTTGGCATAATCTTGAGGAGCAGCCTCTGGAATGAGCGAGTAAAAAAGAAAAGAGAAGAAATGGGACACACCATTCCCCTACTGGAACACATCAATCGCTCTCGTGGAGCCACTGTAGGTGTCCGTGGCCAATGATGCTCGACTGCGGGACATCTGCACATTTATTTACTCGTATTTTGTACACCGCATCGCAATAAAGTGTGAAACTTCTGCCGCGCTTTATCATGACCGCCGCGTTTTTTTTCCAAGTCGCGATATTTTTCAATCATTTATCTACTTTTTCAGAGTAGACTGGCAGGCACAAGTCACGAGTGTGACTTATGACAAGCCTCTCGGCGTCTCTCACTCTCCCGGTTCTCGCTCGACCTGCTGGGACAAAAAGTCTGGGATTTGGGCGTTCCGGGGGCACTCCGGGGCGCACAGCACGCCATGGCACGGTTATTGCGGAGACTGAAACTCGCCGTCTCAGTCGGCATCTTCGTCACTTCATGTGACATTTAGCCCTTTTACCCTCTATCATCATCATCACCGCTGTCACTGCCCACCTGCTGCCCGCCCGCCCGCTGCCTGCCTGTCGTCCTTGCCAGCTGACGGGGACGTGGTGGTGAACTGGGATCGACTGCGCGCAGACACGTGACGCGCGAGGTTCAATCTCCGCCAGAACGATGCCGCAGCGTGCCGCCCCCGAATTGTTCCCGGACTTTTTGGACCCCGGACTGCCCCCGGAACGGCCATCTGGGCGTCCACCTCTGCCACAGCTCTGCGACAACGACGATGACAGCGGTGGTGCTGCCCCGCTCTTGTTGCCTTGTCCTTCGCCTTCGTCTCGCCGTTCCTTTTACCCCACCCTCCCTCTCGAGGCGTCCCCTTCGCTTCTCCCGCTACCTTTCGCATCGCTCTGTCCCATTCGGCTTGCCCCATTCACCTCATCCTGCCCGTTCATCCCGCCCTCAATGCTGCTGACACGACGGCAGCAGCAATAACGATGCAATGGCGATGACGCGTCAGTCATGACACAACAGCGATGGCGCGACAACCCGCCCCTGCCCTCCCTCTCGTTACATCGTCCCTTTCGCCTTACCCTGTGCCTGCGGGGTGCTCCTTTGCCCCACCCCATTCATCTTGCCTTGCCCATTTGCCTTGCCCTCACCCTTGAATTGAACGCCAACGACTGATGGTGGCGACGACGACTATGCAACGGCTTTGCCCGCCTATTCCTCTTGTGCCTTCCCCTCCTCGCCTGTTCCCCTTCACCCCATCCGCCGCCCTCCTGCCTGTGACAATGGCAACGACAGCAGCTAGTGCCACCACATTGCGACGTCGACGACATGGAGATGGCTGCGCTATGACAACGTGATGTCACTCGCACGATACATATTGTACGGATGTAATTGATACACATTTTACAATGTCTGTTTGATGGGTGACCCCCCTCCATGTTCCCTATGCATCCCTTGGGGCACCTCCAGGGACTGCACAGATCCGTTTCAGAACAACACGCTTAGGGTACTTTGATATAGACTCGAACGCATTAGATAAAATACAGATCTAAAATCCGTGGAGGGTACGACAATAATTTAGCAGCGCGGCAGAAAAAACGCGGCGGGACAAATAATGCGGCACAAATCACTAAAAAAAGTGCGGCGTACCAAAAAACGCGGCAGGAATAAATGTGCACCTGTTCCGCCATACGCTCGAGCTAGGGCTAGGCACGAGCGCGAACCGAAAAACAATAATCATTTTGATATATAGCTCAAGTGTACAAATCAATATCTGATCGAGTCTCGGCCCCGGAATGGACATGTATGTGCATGAAACCATTGAGGTAGGGTCCAACTACTACTGTACTTGGTGGTACGTGCTTGATGGAAGCCGTCCAAGTAAGAGACGACCGCTGCCTTCGTTTGAAGTCCGACTTGTGCCCAAATTTAGTAGTCATCGACGAAGTTGTTGATCGGGTTGGCCTCCGAGGAACGATGATCCCTCGCTCGAACGTGTTACCTGTCTGGCACACTTTACCGCTACGGTAGTGACACGGCCAATGCCAGATTCAGTCTCTGCGTCTTGAAAAATTGCAGATTTCCGTTCACTTGCTACGCCTACAACCAGAATAAGGCTATCCACGTCACGGCACTAGAAGCACTTACGAAACGATTTATAGAATCCAGCTGCGGAACCCTCTAGTGAAATATCACTATATTTGTTATCAGTCTCCAGACGCCGCAAAACTCGATTGTTCGAGCCAGCGGTGGCTCTTGACTGACCAAAGAGCTCTCACGAAGACATGTATGCGATACAAGTTTGTCGTCATTTCGTCTTGTCTATGTGATAATAAACCTGTGTCGTGCTCATTTCTCGCCCCGATTGTGTTTACCTAGCCTCACTCCACTCTCTTTAGACTGCACGTCTCCACTGCCACCTTTCCACCCAAACTCAGAAAGCGTCAATCTCATTATATAGTCCCATCCTGGTGCCATTTTCTCGTCTACACATTATTACAGTGCCGTATATCTCGTGTCCACCCGCGAGCAGTGGAGAGATGGTTATGTGCGATTCGACAGAATGTGGAGAACGTGCAGGCAAGATTGGAAGGGGTCAACCGCGTACAGAACGGAAGGGTACCTTTTTATCTACTTTTTTTTCCAGGGGACCGTGTCATCTAATCTACTTTTCAAGATCATGTTCGCTTCATGGTTGCCGAGAAGAAATGCCATGTATAGAGGAGGATTTCATGGCATAAACAGGAAATTACGGGCATCTCCGATAGAAGAGAACCCACGCAATGTACAAGTACGGTCAAACACGTACGATCCACTTGTTTGTCCGGCGCTGCGTGGACGACATTTCAGCATTCATACTCACTACCACCTCAAACCAAGTTCAACCGGCTAGGATAAGATCGGAAGGTACTTAGATTATTTTTTCGGCGAGCAAAAGAATCACGATACTTGGGAGTTTATCAGGTGTATTCGGATTTTTGCTGTCAAGTTTGAGCGCCTTTAGCTGGCTAGATGGTTTCGCAAGGTAATGGTTTCATGCTATTGGCGTGTGGGGCATATGAAATAAATTTGGTTGGCAGTTGACCGTTTGCACTCAAGGGCGAGGTCTCTTGCTGAGACATTTGAGCAAGGCGGCAGGGTCGCGACTAGGTACATCAATGAGGCGATCGTAGCTGATCGTGAAGCGCTCGAACTTTGCCCACCTGGCCATGCCTTGCGAACTCAGTCTCTGAGCCTGCTCGGGGTTCATCTTATCACTCGCTACAAGCAGCTCGGGGAGATGGAGGATGTAGACGAGGCCATTGTCCTCTCCAGAGAAGCACTCTTGCTTTGCCCACATGGTCACCCTCTCCGCTCGACTTCCTTGAACAACCTTGCGATTGATCTTTCCACTCGGTACGACCAGCTCGGGGCAATGGAAGATTTGGAAGCGGCAATTATCCTCGATAGAGAAGCACTGTCGCTTCGCCCGGAGGGACACCCTGACCGCTCGGCTTCTTTGAGTCACCTTGCAAATCGTCTCTCCACTCGGTATAACCAGCTCGGAGCGATGGAGGATGTGAATGAGGCCATTCACCTCGCTAGAGAAGCTCTCACACTTTGCCCGCAAGGACACCCTAACCGCTCAAGTTCTCTGAACAACCTTGCAAACCATCTCTCCGCTCGATACAGCCAGCTTGGGGCAATGAAGGATCTGGATGAGGTCATTGGCCTTGCCAGAGAAGCACTCTTGCTTTGGCCACAAGGGCATCCTGATCGCTCAGTTTATTCGAACAACCTTGCAGTTCGTCTCTCCACTCGATACAAACGGCTAGGAGCAACGAAGGATCTAGATGAGGCCATTAACTTTGCCAGAGAAGCACTGTCACTTCGCCCCAAAGGACACCCTGGTCGCCCGTGCTCTTTGAATAGTCTTGCAATAGGTCTCTCTACTAGGTTCAACCAGCTCGGGGTGATGAAGGATCTGGACGAGGCCATTCTCCTCGCCAGGGAAGCACTCTCGCTTCGCCCGCAAGGACACCTTGAGCGTTCTGATTCTTTGCACAACCTTGCAAATCACCTCTCCGCACGGTACAAGCAGCTCGGGACAATGGAGGATGTGAATGAGGCCATTAATCTCGCCAGAGAAGCACTCTTGCTTCGCCCTCAAGGACACCCCGATCGCTCGAGTTCTTTGAACAGCCTTGCAGTTCACCTTTCCACTCGATACAACCACCTTGGGGCGATGGAGGATGTGGATGAGGCCATTGACCTTGCCAGAGAAGCACTCTCGCTTCGCCTGAAAGGACATCCTGACCGCTCGGCTTCTTTGGGTAACCTTGCAGCTAATCTCTCCACTCGGTATGACCAGCTCGGGGCGATGGAGGATGTGGATGAGGCCATTGACCTCGCCCGAGAAGCACTCTCGCTTTTACCGCAAGGGCACCCTGACCGCCCATCCTTTTTGAACAACCTTGCGGTTGATCTCTCCACTCGGTACAAGCAGCTCGGAGCAATGGGAGATCTGAATGAGGCCATTGACCTCGTCAAAGAAGCATTATTGCATTGCCCTCGAGGACACCCTGGCCGCTCGGCATTTTTAAATAGCCTTGCAAACCGTCTCTCCATTCGGTACAACCAACTTGGGGCGATGGAGGATCTTGATGAGGCCATTGACCTTGCAAGAGAAGCTCTCTCGCTTCGGACACAGGGACACCCTAACCGCTCAGGTTCTTTGAACACCCTCGCAACTCTTCTCTCCGTTCGGTACGAGCAGCTCGGGGCGATGGAGGATCTGGATGAAGCCATTGACTTCGCCAGGGAAGCACTGTCACTTCGCCGACAGGGACACCCCGACCGCTCTGGCTCTTTGAACAACCTTGCAAATCGTCTTTCCACTCGGTACAACAAGCTCGGGGCGATGGAAGATCTGAACGAAGCCATTATCCTCGCCAGAGAAGCACTATTACTGTGCCCACAGGGGCACCCTGACCACCCAGCTTCTTTGAATAACCTCGCGCTTCGTCTGTCCACTCGGTACAACCGGCTTGGGGCAATGAAGGATCTGGATGAGACCATTGACTTCGCCAGAGAAGCACTCTTGCTTTGCCCGCAAGGTCATCCTGACCGTTCGTGTTATGTGAATAACCTTGCTGTTCGCCTCTCCGGCCGGTACGACCAGCTCGGGGTGATGAAGGATCTGGATGAGGCCATTGACCTAGCCAGAGAAGCTCTCTCGCTTTTTCCGCCGGGTCACCCAGATCGCTCGAGTTCTTTGAACAACCTTGCAAACGCTCTCTCCACTCGCTACAGCCACTTTGGTGCAGTGCAGCATCTCAAATCATCAAATCATTGTCCGCCAATCCCAGTGAGCTACTTTCCATATTACATTTTTATCTTGTTCTCATCTTTCCACTAGTCAGCTGACCAGCAAGAGATATTCTCTCTTTACACTCAGCTGGTGGATGTATCCCACACGGTATCTTTGGTCGACCTAACTGCTTCTCGAGCATGGATTCATGCTGCTGAAAATCACAGCCATTCCTCGACACTCCTAGCATATGAAACGTCTCTTCGACTACTTGTTGAGCATCTTTCCTTTCTCCCCTCCTTACCACGGCACCTCGATGTCCTTAAGAAGCGAACATCTTCACTTGCTGTGGATGCCTTCTCAGCCTGTCTTCGCAATGGCGTTCCCGAACGTGCAGTTGAGCTGCTAGAGCAAGGAAGGGGTGTATTCTGGAACCAGCTCACTCGCCTCCGTTCCTCACTCGATGAAGTCATCGCATCTGGCCCGGCTGGAGAGATATTGGCCACCAAGTTCACCCGTCTCAGCTCACTCATTCGTCAGGCACTCAACTCTCCTGAGGTGGATCAACATGGTCAAGTGTGCCGGCTCAATGTCGAATTGCAACGAGTTGTCACTGCTATCCGCGAGCTGCCTGGCCACTCTCGTTTTCTCCTGCCCTTGCCCTTCTCTGATATTCAATGTGCGGCAAGCGTAGGGCCTGTCATTATCGTCAATGCCAGTCGGTATGGTTGTGATGCACTTGTCATCTTCCACGACCGAGGTCCTGCTCATGTTCCATTATCAATCACTCACGAACGCGTTCGACACCTGTCTTCAGCACTCCGTACTTCTACTAGATGCACACATTCATCAGACATGATAAGGGGGATTGGTCGAATCCTTCGGGAGCTCTGGGATGATGTTGTTTTCCCTGTTGTCAGTTCCCTCCAGATGATACATCCTTTGAAATCCCGCATTTGGTGGTGTCCCACTGGCGAGTTCTCTGACCTGCCTTTGCACGCTGCTGGCCCGTATAGAAAGGGTCAACAGAATCTGCCAGATCTCTACATCTCTTCGTATACCCCCACGTTAAGCGCTCTCATTCACGCCAGACGGCCATGTTCATCAAAATCTACAAGTGGCATGAAAAGCTTTGTTGGGATCGGTCAAGCGAATGCCCGTGGGCAGAGTAAACTCCCCTCTGTTAGCTCTGAATTGGCTAACATTCGCCAATGCATTAGTGGACCCGCCATATTTGCATGTGTTGAGGGTGACGAATCCTGCAGCTCACGGGTTGCCGAGGAGCTAGTCAAGAGCCAATGGGTGCATCTCGCATGTCATGGCCTAGCAAATCGTCAGAGACCGTTTGAGTCTGGACTCGCCCTCGGTGATGGATGCTTCTCGATTGAGCAGATTATCCACTGCAATCTAGATGATCCCGAGTTTGCGTACCTCTCTGCATGCCATACCACCGTTGGAGACGAGGAGAGTCCGGACGAGATGATCCATCTTGCGTCGGCAATGCAGTTTATTGGTTTTCGCTCGGTCATTGGGACGATGTGGGCGGTTGACGATGCCGAGACGATCAAGATTACATCAACGTTTTACAAGTATTTGGTGGATGATTCTGGTCATCTGGACCATACCAGGGCCGCATTTGCATTGAACATGACCATGAGATCGGTCAATGTACCCCTCGATCAACGAGTTCTCTATGTACACATTGGTGCCTAGTTGTACTACCAGTTCTTTTACACTCATGCGTTCTTGCATCGTATTTCATCACAGATTGGTATCTGCAGTGAATTTCGTAGGCACATGCTCTGCATGATCTATAACCGTCATGTCCTAACTTAACAAGCACTCACTGTGTCCCTGAAGCCGCTCACCTCCTCTCACACCCTTTCGGAGGCAAAGATACTTCTCGAATTCCATCGAAGCTTGGCACCAACAAGGAACAAAAGTGCCGCTTGTTGCGCATAGTATATTCTTTCATCCTTTCCCATATTGTCCATTGGTGGTCGCGAATGGCAGTTGAACTGACATCGAGGTTGCAGGTACTAGACTACACGACTTCCTCGAAGTAAATCATCTCCCCTGTCTCGTCTTTCCATTGCACACCAACAGCAGGAAGACCTCGAGCCTTAGTACCCCAAACTCCACTCTATTCAGTCACCCTCATCAAAGCACTACTAGAACCCCTTCTATGTCCAGCGAAATGCTCATTGCATATATCGACAAGACGTCCAAAGAGAATTCATGACAGGAATGGTAGTACGTCTTTCTGCTAGAACGGCGTACTACCATTTTCTCGTGGACATATGCTTGACATCCAATAGGTTAGTTGTGGTAATCTATTTCCGTTGCCTTGACACTGAAAATCCCAGGATTACAGGCCGACAGTGGTCTTACTGTATAGACCACTTGGAATATCAGCCGCTCCATCACAAGGAACCTCATGGCCAAGTTGCTACACGATGGAATCACCAAAGGGGGCAATCTTCGACAGTATGATATTCTTTGTCTCGCATTACATCACAGTACTCAACTGCTTTAGACCATCTCCAATACTTTCCCCATCTTTTGCCCTCGGAGACTGTACGTCGACGTCCATGCCCCACAGCCCAAGTAGCTTCCCAGCAAGGTATTTACCCCGTGCATGTTTTGCATGACTCAATGCTCTCGAGGACCACATAAAGACTTTTCTTGAGCCCCAGGACCGAGAGTACCTCGATGAGACGTCGAAATGGATCGAAATGTTCAAGAAGTAGATTGTCAAAATACATTTGGACCAGTCCCACTACAATCATCAAGGTTCTTTGGCGTGGGTTTCGATTACGTCTGGTCTCGCATACACTGACGGCTTTATCTAGTTACATCGGTTCTGAGCAAGTTATCGACCCATATTCTGCTGAGGGGTTTATTGTCCATAGTTCACCTAGTCCTTATGGATAATGCCTCCGTTCGAGTCAGCGGGGGCATGACCACATCTTTGTTCCGGTGAAGTGCCCACCTGGGCACACTCTCCTCGCTGCACAATGGGGCGTTGGTTGCGGGTGATTGGATGCAAGTCAAGTTCTTTGACTGGTGACTAACGTGATGAATTTTATCATCCGGTGATATCCTGCGCCATCCAGAGTTCACCTTGTTGGCAATGCTACACACTGGCCAAGCTGCAGTAGCTCGCTGATCGTTGGCGCCACGCATGGGATGTAGCTTCTATGCTACTGCAGACATTGTTGCCGCAGGTATTTGAGTGTATCAGGGGTCTTCGCCGGCCTTGGGCCACGGTTATGCAGCTTTTGATTGATGAGGCATGCTAACGCCATACACCTTTCAGGGACATGATCCGCGAATGAAGTTGCCTTATCGGCTTCGTATTTCCATGTACTATAATATGGTGTGTCCTACTTTAATGGATAGCGTACCGACTCGTCGACGACCGATGTCATTTAATCCATACCTATCCGCGTGTTACAGGCATAGACAAACATAGAGGTAGACATGTACAGGACATGGACCACGGTTCCTGATGCAGCTTATATATACATAAAAGCAGTTGCTGGTGGACCGCATATGACGGGTTACAAGTGGCGGGCGCGCCAAACTCGAGATTTGTGGGGTTCGCATTGCGTTACGACCGAGCGGAATTAGCCGGTCCGCTTGATGGGGTCGTCCCCGTCGGCTGTCGTTCGCTTTGAACGTGGGCCAGGCAGGAGCAGAGTTAGCGATACTTAACATGGGCTCCGCCAGAAGATGCAAGAATAGGAAAAGCCATTGCATTGCACGATCAGAAAACACCCCTGAGGTTATGCTCAGGCGCCCGAAGTGAGGAGGCCAGTGTAGCACCCTGATAGTCTACAAGCCGAGACGGCAAGCACGACGCATGGCATCAAGGATGCAGCTCGAAATGGTCACGACCGGCCGTGCAGTTATCTTCACGCACTGCATTGCAGCGCCTTCTGAATTTTCCCTGGAAAAGATCAACATGCAGACATCCCCCGTTCATCGAAGAGTGCTTTCAAGTTAGGATGAAATTGACGGCACAAAGGTGATTGAAACTACCGATATACTATGTAACGTTACAAGTTGCCAACTATCATCGGCTGCGTGCGTGCAAGTGAGATGAGGCTCGTGAAAAAAGAAACAGCCAAATAAGAAGAGGGAGGAATATATTCCAATGAATGACTGGCTATGTACATCAAAGAAACGTAAATTTAAATGGCGTAAAAGAAAGGCGGTGAATAATTATACAAAGGTGCGGGAATACAGTAGTCTGGAAGCAAAATGAAGGTAGCCGGACAGACGGATTAGCGCCCGGTAAGACGTGAGATAGGGCGTATGACGAGCTTAGTGGCACGCGGCCACGATGAAGCTCTCTAAGATTCAGACGGCAGAGAGGTTTAGCTCGTGTATCAAGGAACGAGTCACCAGGTCTGCCGAGTCGATGGTCTCCTCATCGACTTTGGTTTCACTTGGGCTGCTCTTCCTGGGAGCGGGACTCGTCTGGGATGTGGATGAGTGCTGTCCATGGTCGAATTTTCTCTCCGTTGAGGTTGAGATATGGACTCGCATAGTTCTTCGTCTTCGTTCTGCGCTCAAACTGTGTTCCATGGAGTCCCCGAGTGGTATGCTTGGCGTTTTTGTACGGTTGGCCCGAGCAGCCAGCCCGACACGAATGATTACCATGTAAAACGTAATGGAGATGATAGGCGTAACCTGTCGATCAGTAATAACATTAGACTGGTGGATCTCCTCATAGAGAATTCTTGACTAACCATGTCCAGAACCACGTATTGAGCGTCCGACCTCTTCAAGAAGCAAATTAACGCCGCAAGAAGTGTGAAGGAGTAAATTGCGCCAGCATCGATGATCGTATGTAGAACTGGACGTAGCTGAGATTTTTGTTGGCGCAGCCTGGTGACATTCCGATCGACAGACCAGATACGGAAAACCAACAGAACTGACAAGAGGGGAAAGATTGAAAAATAGAGTCTTACAGCCGTGGAAACATGACTACTTACGGGTCGTTAACAGATTGGTTGACAACGAGGTAGCCCAAAACGACGTGATCCATTGCCCAACGGACCCATCAAAAACTCCAGGGTGCGTCGCTATCGATGAGGAATAGCAACTCATATATCCTGTCACTTCGCAAGTGTCGTCAATGATCCTAGTTACGCCAGAACATCAAAAAATTGCAAACATACCACCGGCAGTACACCATAGTAGAATCGGCACAATCATGATGAGCTTAGATTGCCATACTATGTAACAACGGTAAAGCTGCGAAGCGCGCTTAGCGGATGCCAAGGCTCCCCTTGACCGAGATAAAGATGCTCACGATGACGCTGTCCCCTATGAGCATCTGTGTAATATATATATAATTTTTGAAATTGAACGTCCACTGGGTTATATCCGCAAAATATGCGGAGGGGCCACCAGGATAGGTGTTTCGATACAGTATCAAACCATCCATGACCCTTATGATATGGCCTATTATGTGCTGTATCATATGCCCAAGAAGTCAGTCTCCGACGACTTCAGAAAAATGAAGAGAAACACGCACTACCGTGCTACCAAGTAGCAATGCACATGCTGCCGTGAACATCTTCCAGTTGATCTGGTTGGTGGACCGTCGATACACCAGCGTCCAGATCGTTCCTCCGAACATTAATACCGAGAAGCCTGGAGCGACGGATGTTAAATGGCTCCCATCCGAGATTCGTTATTGGGGGCCCTTACCGTACAAAAGCGCCTCCAGCAGTGCCGAAAGCAGCTCTGCCTTGTCCATAGGAATATCACTCATCTTTCAAGACGTGCAGCAGCCAAGCATTCAGATGGAAGTGCGTCTGGAGATCCTAGCGCGGGCAGCACCCCCTGCGGCAATAAGAGGATCGAGGGGATTGAAATGCGAGGAACTAAAGTGTCGACCTTTCTATAATGAACATATCGCGGGCGGCTACAGGCACGCATATGGCAATTTGTCTCCAGCCCGGTCCACTCAGCCGTTGATTTCGGCTGTGGCGCCCTCTCACGAAAAACTCGTCGGTCCCACCCGATCGTATAGGCTGGCCGGGGCCTCAGCCTACAGGTCGAGCAATTTTTCTAACCATAGAATGCTATTGGCCCCAGGAAGTCAATGATTCACATCAGCCATAAAATTTATGGGACGTGACCATGAATCTAGTACAAAACAAGAGCCGTCGGTGCGTCGGATCAGACTATCAGAGAACTTACCCTTTCGTGGCTTCGAAGACCCTCGTATTGATGCGCCCAGGGAGCAGCCGAACTGGGCACCTTTCCGTAAGAGTTGTAAAGATTTTGAGAGATTTTTAGCTCTGTCAGGGCCTGTGACGTTGGACCCAATTGATCGAAGCACGTACATACATATGCGACAGAAACGCAACAGCAGGCTCCAGGGCTTGTGTCATTTTCTATGAGGGTCACTCCTGCGTGTGAGCTCTGTGGATCGAGAAGCTTTGAGTCACATGGGTCGGTCGTTTGAGTATCGTCTGGTTCAGTGTTCGTGACTAGCGAGTCTAGTGTACACCCGGGATTGACCTGGTGTTGATCATGCATTGACGCACTCGACTAATATCAGTTTCGTGTTGACATGCGTCAGAGAATTTCTGTCCCAGTAGGGTTGCGCTGAAAAGTCGATAGGCATCCCTTGCTGTGTTGGCATGTGTCTGTTATGCTGTCTCCGAGGGTGTCAAGTCCGAGCCTGCTTCCCGGTACATATATACCCCTGTCCACTCTTTCCTAAAAGGATGGTTCTCTGAAAAGGTCGTGAGGCATTTGCTACTGCGAAGTCAAGCCCGAAGTACGGAATATTTGAGAGGTCTTTGGTAGCTAGGGTCTGCATGCTCATGATCAACTCGGCGCGTACACCTAACCAGAGTGCATGGATTATACACGGCCCATCTGTTAGGAGGGGCTCGAATGTGCCCTGCAACCTGAAAGCCTCCATCCTTGAACCACACGCCTTGTATTCCCGCTGCCCGTTTTGCATTCGTTGCCTGGGACACTTCGTTATCCAGAAGCATGCTCACGTACACAGACCACCATTTTTGCGGCCGCTCGCACGCTCGTTATCGTTCCTCATGTTAGGCCCACCAAAATTGTCAAACGGCGTCAGGCACCATCCCCTCACTTGCTACCAAGTATGCGGATATGGTTACAGTAATGCAAGTAGCGACCCTGTTAAGCCACGTTCTGAGAGTCTATTAACTATTTCAAGAAGTAACATTTTCGGTGGCTGTTATCATACAAATCGCCCGCGAGGCAGGTGAGTGAGTAGTACATCGCAACAAAATTTTTCACCGACTTCAGGGAGCCTACACCATGGGATCAGAAACGTGGTCCTGTAGGATGCCAAGGATGAAGAATCAAACATATGAAACCTGCATCCCCAGCGCGTTTCCTGTGCCGCTCACACTGCCTGTCCAACGCTGTCGAATCCGATCACGTTTGGTGGGTCATTGTTATTGATAGATCTTGTGAGGGCCATCAGAAAGCGTTGGTCATCGTCGGCTATGCTTTGGGTTAATGTCGTGACATGGACTTGCATCTTCCGCCTTCGTTCCGTACTGACACAGTGCCCCATAGGGATATTATTCGCTGTTTGATTAGCCCTAGCAGCCAACCCAACTCGAATGACGACCATATAAAACGTGATAGAGACGATAGGCGTGACCTAACAGTAAGGGGGAGCAATTCAGTGAACATCTAGGTATAATACATGATGTGCTCACCATATCCAGAACCACATATTGACTGTTGATTCGGAGTAAAAAACAAGTCAACGCTGCAGCAAGCGTGAGGGAGTAAACTGCGCCAGCATCGATGAGGATATGTAGAATCGGACGCAATTGGGGCCTTCGGTGGGAACAGAGCCGCGCAGCTTTACGATCAATATACCAGATACGGTAGACCAACAGAACTGGTAGATGCAAATCAGATTCTAAATCTGCTTTCAATGTGATGTAAAATCTCAGCACGTACGGGTCGTTGACAGATTGGTCGCTAGCGCCGTTGCCCAAAACGATATGATCCATCCTCTGAGGATCTCACAAAGAAAAACAGATTGCGTCACTTTTGATGCAGTATAGGTGGTCAAAGCGCCAGTTACTGCACAAAAGAGACACTAATGGTGTCTGCTGCCCTCACAGATGCATCATACGTACCAGCGACAGTGCACCAAAGTAACAAAGGCACAATCATAACCCATTTGGACTGCCATATGGCATAACAGCGGTAGAGCTGAAACGCGCTCAGTAAAAGGTTCGTCGTGACCAAGACAAAACTTACAACCACACCATCGCCTAGCAATGTTTGTATAACATACACGTAGCTCTTGCACAAGAACGTCCATTGAGACACGTCCGAAAAATACCCAATAGGACCTGCTGGGTAGGTATCTCTGTATAATATCAAACCCTCCATGGTCCTAATGATATCAATCGCAAGGTGCTACGTACGCCGATGAATCAGTTTTAGTCCGGTGCTAGTATGCAGAAAAATGAAAGCGAACACATACCGCTGTGCTGCCCAGCAGTAACAAGCATGCCACAAAAAGCGTCATACGGTTCGATTGCTGAGCGGATTGTTGAGATACAAGAATCCAGATGGTTCCTCCGCACATCAATAATGCGAAACCTTGTCCCCGGCGATGTTCAGTACACTTTGCCCACGATGGATCGACCACGGGCTTTACCATATAAAATCGCCTCCACGAGTACAGCTAGGAGCTCTGCCTTGTCCAGGGGAATATCGACAGTCTCCATCTTCCAAGACGTGCACTAACCAGGCTCCCGGCGAACACGCGAGGACAGGAACAAGGGGTGTCAAGAGATAAAGCACCGTGAGAGGCCGAGAAGCGGACGAAAACGGGGAAGCATCATCCCCACATCCCCTCCCACAGGGGTTGATAACAGAGAAGTGGTTCACATCTGCGGTGCCAGTACAAACATCCAAGACGATGGAAAATGACAGGAATCTCACAACCGGTCGGCAAGCTGAAACGTTCTGGCTTTGATGTGAGGAGAGTAATTGGTGAAACGGGGACTTACAACAAAACTGACTCCGAGTTGCATTCCCCAGTACAGAATACTATCCTATTTCGTGCAGGATCAGTGAGCAGATGTCGAGTTTACTACCAGGGGCCAGTCCACTAGCATAACAAGTTGACGGAGATAAGAAGTCTGAAAGGAACTGACATGAGCGATAATTCTTCTCTAAAGGAACACACCGCACCTCCCGTCGTATGTATTAACACGCCATACATATGTTTCAGAGCGGCAATGTCCGTTATACATTCACAAGAGATCGAAAATCTTGTGCGAATGTCGCTCGACTGGGTTGACTACTTCCCGGCCCGAGGTAATCTGGTGTCTGAGTTAGTTCTGTGATGCGTCTCGCATGCAAAAAGAGGAGTAACTTCTACGCAGACAACCTGGCAATTCATTCACTGCAAAAGGTTGCATCAGAGAGCTGGTCTACGGCAACTTCGCGTTGCAGAATGTTCAACTTACGAGTCGACGCAATAAGCTAGTCTCGAACCCATCCACAGTTTTGCCGACGAAAACCCTCGAAATTTTGGTTGTTGGAAAAATCGCCGCCGCCAAAAAACTGTGGAATTGTACTTTCCGACCTTCCGCGCAGTCCAAACCTCCGGACGCTCCTACGGCAGGCCTCAGCGCCGAGCTGAAATCTGGGCGGCGATTTAACTTGGCCACACCCTAAACTGGAGCCCTCCCACCTCCCCGCCCTCTGCGCGCCGTTTCCCGCGCCCCCGTCCATTTCAAACTTTCGTCCGATGGGCCTGGCCACACATGCGACAACGATTTCATCCAATCTGTCCCTGCATTCGATTCCATTCAACAGCCTCCTCTTGTTTATCTCCGGTGTGGCCGCCCTCAAAGACGACATCCTTCTGCTTTAACCTTCTACTCATCGTCTCTCCGATATACCGGTTGTTCTTCCACGCTTTGCACAGGCTCATTACCTTGTAGTTACTAGTAGTCGTGCATTCATAATCTTCCACTCGCACTGTGTCATTACTTTGTACTACTGCGTGAATACATTCAATGTAGCATGTGAGAGGCCGGCATATGCATGAGGACGAAGGAGACTGCCAGACTCCTGTAGTGTCCACAATGAGAACGTCGGCGTCCAACATCCCACTGCAATGACGGAGGAGGCGGCCGGACTCCTGCGCTATCCACGACGAGAACACCAGCATCCGGCGTTACACTGCAATGACAGAGGAGGCTGCTGGACTCCTGCGGTGAGCATAAGGACATGCTGTAGTGGTATTATTGTAGCACACAAAACTAGTGCATACCGACATCGACAGATTTATAGTGTGAAGGGTATGAATATATGATACTACAAAACTATTCGGCCTTGGACTACGTCGCCCATAGCTTGCAAAATTCTGGCATTCCGGCAGCCTGGAATATGCGTATAGGGACGAACACAGGTGGCCATGGCCCGACGTTGTGGCACAGCCAAGGCGCGCCGCGCGGCACGTTAAAGCTCCGCCTTAACCCGTGATGGACGTCGGAATTTGGTCCCAATCTCCTAAACTTTCCCAGGGCTGCAAGTCCAACTTTTCCGCTCAATTGGGGCCTCAACGACATTTGGGTTTCCCATGAATATGACTGGTTTGCAGACCTATCCCCTACGGATCCAGGGATACATGCTCAGATGAATGAGCACTGGCTCTAACACCACAGAGCCCTCTGCCAGTGATGATCGGGAGGACGACCTTTATCGGCATTTTGATAATTTATTGTAATACTATCTGGCAGTGCGGAAGTCCACATTAATTAGCGACATTAGTCCAACCTGTAAGCCTCCTGACACATATGTTACTTCCTGTGCGGATGCCCTAGCGCGACAGTGAGAGAACTTCAGCGTCCTCCGCGCGACAAAAGTAACACGAGATCGAGGAGCTGACGAACCGTAAAACGTGAGGTCCAAGTCACCAAACACGTTGGCAGCTCTTTGCTCGCGTGCATCATATTTCCCCTTCTTCGCCATTGAACCGCATTTTTGTTGGGCTATCTGCGCTTGTTGGACTCGCCAGACACACTGGCAACAATACACCATGCTCAACTTTGCTCTCAGTTGTCGTCGGGACCTGGACTTGTGCTCTCTGGCTTCGTTTAGCGCTCGGATTGTTCTCCATGGTGAACGCGTTTCCGAGGAATACACCTGTCGAATGCCTAGCTCGCGTTGCCAATCCAACACGGATGATAACCATGTAGAACGTGATAGATATGATGGGTGTGACCTGCCAATCAGCAAGAACTCCGTGAGACTCTCCTCTATCCAAGTGGTATAATGCATGTGGACTGACCATGTCTAGAACCACGTACTGGCCGTTGGTCTGGCTTACAAAGCATATCAACGCCACAAGGAGTGTGAGGGAGTAAATCGCGCCAGCATCGAGAAGGGTGTGTAGCATAGGCCGTAAATGGGTCTGTCGGTGGGAGAATAGCTTTGCGGTCTTGCGATCTATATACCAGATGCGACAGACCAACAGAACTGGTAGAGGGGACAACAGATTCAGCGGCAGTCCTCACTACGTTTGGGATGTGAGCACGTACAAGTCGCCAATAGGTTGGTCACCAGAGCCGTTACCCAAAATGATGTGATCCATCGTGAGAGGACCCCATCGAAAACTCCGGATTGCGTGGCTCTAGATAACATATAGCAGCTTGAGAAACCAATCACTTGAGAGATCTCATCTGTCAAATCTGCGGATCTCAATTCTGTTGCAGACGTACCACCAGTGGAGGACCAAAGTAGCACAGGAAAGAGTATGACAAACTTAGATTGCCACACAACGTGACAGCGATAAAGCTACGCTACACTCAGTTGGCGCCATTAAAATTGACAGCGGCAAAACTTACAACAACACCGTCCCCTATTAGTGTCTGTGTAACATAGACGTAGTTCTTGGCCACAAAAGTCCATTGAGACGCGTCAGAAAAATAGGCGATAGGGTGTTCTGAATGCATTTCTGGATACAATATCAGGCCCTCTACAATCCTAATAATATCGATGACGACGTGCTGTGCAAGAAATCAATCTCTGTTTGACAAGCGTCAGGGAACGCGAAAATAACCGCGCACCGCTGTACTACAGAGCAGCAACGCGCACGCCACCGCGAACATTCTACGGTTCACTCGATACTGGGACATTAGTGTCCAGATTGTTGCCACAAACATCAGCAACGAGAAACCTCTCATAAATGATCAGCATCCATTGCTCTGCCATTAATCCTGAACGAGTCTTACCATACAAGAACGCCTCGAGGAGCACTGTGAGGAGCTCCGCCTTGTCTAGATGCATGTCAATGATACTCATGTCTGAGGACATACCATGACGGTTGCATGACTCCGGGTCCCATATAAATGCGCGAACCTGACACAAGAGAATGAAACGAATTTCGGGCCAAGTGCGGCAAGGCGTGGAGCGAAACGTGGCTTGGAGGCACCATTTGCAACAGAACCTCCCTTCTTCTTATATATTCAGAAGTTCAGAACATCGGTGCAGTTGTTGTGGTGTAGCAGATGACACTGACTTTCTGCCAAGACGCCACGTTGTCCCTAAACGATCAACGCGACTCGCGACTCGGCTGCTCGGACGAGCTCCCGAAACAGGAACTTTCTGTCATCTTATCACACACTATGCCACTCATACTTCCTCCGAAAGCCTTTTCCGCATGTTTCTTGTATCTACTTTCCCCGTACATCATATTCTTCGAACCCTCCTGTGACCTGAGTCATTTTTCAGGATCAGTTGCTCTCGTCTTCCCTTGTCCCTGCCTGTTGGGAACCCTCACTAGCCATATACTATCATTTTGCCGGTAATGCAAACTGCACGTGCAATGCAAATGTTTCAGAACACTACGTTCCACATGTTCTGCAGACTCGAAAAAATTAAGGGAGATAGGTATACATGTATTCAAATTATGGACAAGAAACTGGCATGAGTTAAGAAGAATGATGTGCTACAGTCTGTCATTTTCTGTCGAGATCAGCAGCGGTATTGACCATTTCAGCCCCAGATCCGAGAGATCCCGCTTCTAATTTGAAAAACTGAAACTTGGAGGTCATGGATATGTCCCTATAGATTCTCTTCAGCAAGTGTCAGAGGATACTGGTCACCAGATGAAGCTGCAGAATCAATTCTTCATGAGCAAGTCGATGTAGATTGTCACACTGGAGCACGTCTGTGACAAATTTCAATCTCCTCTTCGGCACCAGAAGCCGAGCACAGAGAGCCTGCAAGGCCATCAGGTTCGGAGTCTACAATCACAGCACCTGCACTGTCACCTTCGCGCGCACGATGGCACCCTCCCAAAAGTCTCAGAAACACCGGCACATGGAGGCCGAGACAGCCCTCAAAACAAAATGTGACAAGGCTTGTGAAGTGCTCCGCAATGGTACCTGCAAGAATCTAGCCACAGCTACAAGGAAAATAGAGGAACGAGCACGACGTAAACGTGGGACAGATCCCGGTCGCATTTTTACGAGCACTCTATCCAAGGCAAGGAAGAAGGAACAGCTTGAAGATTTGGCCGCTACCCTTGCACTCCCCGAGATCGGAAAGAAGGAAGATCTTCTTGCACGAATCACTGCTTACTTCGACAGATTCCTGCAACCGAAGCTTGATACCCGCTTCAAGGAGCTCTCTACACAGGGTCGACGACGTCCTCGTACAGATGAAGGTGATCTTTTAATTGGACCATCTACCCGCCGGCAACGTGTAGACATCCCTGATACACCCACGCCGGCTGGTGCCAGCACCTCCAGTTCCGACAATAATCCCTTGAACCACTTACAATTTCAGTCCCCTACTTCATCTAGTACTATATATGATGACTTCTTAGGTGCTATACCTTACTACTCACACTCATAATATACCCATTGCTTGTCCTGCAACCTTTCAAAACTTAGACGTGTCAGAGTCCTAGTTTCTTGCCTTCGTCCTGTTGTGGCACCGCACGCCGACGACGTCTGAGGCTGGAGTTTCGAAGTCTGTAGGCGCCGGATGCGTCGGATGCGTGACCCGGTGTGACGAAAAGTTTGCATTGCATGTGCAAAAGACGGCAAAACTCGGAATCAGTCTACTTGCTGAATGCGCAATTGAGAAAAATGCGTAGTAGATGGAGCGCCGTGGTCTGAATTCACAGATTGAACCCGAGGAGAGTAAGTGCCTTTGTGAAAATGTCAGAATGAAAATAGTGATTTTTTGCACATCCAGGGCACTGATAGTACGGGTCTATGGTGATTACGTGTAGCCAACTTGAAATGAAACTCAACAATGATACTAGCCACCCTGACGCTAGAACTTGACGCTAGAACTTGACGCTTTTCATCATTCTGTCACTCCTCTTAGTTGCTGTTGCTAGGTACACCACGTGCTCCACCACATTCACTCAGCTTCCTGGCGCCCATTTCAAAGAGTCCGAGCTTAGTGTAAGTACTAAAACGATCCACACCAACACTACCCAACAGGCAGCTCTACATCTCGGATCACTGCTCATATCAAGCCAAGGCATGCGTACCACTCTGCTCGTGTATCCTCGCTCGCTTAAACGCCATCTGCCGCAGGGACCTAAACCATCTTATCGACGATGCCTTCAAACGAAAGCAAGCCTACCTATATGCAGGATCAATAGCCATTTTGCTGTCTTTGGAGGCAGACTTGCCACTTGCTTTATCATGGATCCAGCTGGACGGTTAGCATCACGGATGAACCTGACTGACTCTCGCAGGATACTGTTAAACTTTCTCGTCAATTTGCAAAAGCAAGAACTGTTGGTCATTTGACTGTTTTGTCTCCACCCCTGTTCCCCACACCGAATGCCGACGCGCCACCGGCATGCGAGCCCCATTTACTGAGCTCATTTCATCCTTCTCAGCTTTCATGAGCTTCATCCTGGTACGTGGCCTCTGAGGCACTCTCTTGCCTATGACAGACGGCCTCATGCTCACCTACAATACCATCGAATAAGTCATCAGTGCGAAGGCCGAGCTTGTCCTCGACCAGGTTAAAGACGCAATGAGCAGAAGCGTCGAACGAATCCTTGGTCGCGGTGAGTGCATCGAGAACAGCCTGAAGTACGTCGGTATGGTTGAAGGCGGGTGACCTTGATCTAGGCTACCTAATTTGGACTAACAGGCACAAGTTGGACCTAGTTAACGCACAAAGGAGCACTGTTGACATACCACCAAGTATCGTAGCAATTGGCCCTTACCTCGCCCAAGCCCGGTGGTTTGACATATGTCATCACATGCATGTACTCCTGGACGGGATCCGACTATTTGATCATCTTACGCTCCCAAGAAAAGCGACTGCTCAGCGGTCAGGCTGGGACAGAGTGGTCGGTTGCTCAGCATAACGTCGTCTCGCGGCTTCAAGAATGGGAGATAGTGATGGCTATAGCATTCGACTGACCTGTAGGCGACGCCAAGAAGGTATGAATGTGGGCTCCATTTTAGTCGTCAGTGACATGTATAGAACAGGTCGTTCGAATCCCTCGAACGCTGGTGCGGAGTTGCGATAGTCGTAGATGACGTCAGTCGGCGGCGGGTGCTGTTGGTCGGGAGCAAGATAGTTGCGGTGGATGCAATATCCTCACGTCGCCTGGTGAGCACAAGCTTGGTGTCGTCATCATTTTCCGAGCCGAAGCATTTGCTGGTGTAATTATCAAGATTATGCAGGGCACTTGCATACGTTTTATCCGAAATTCACAGCCTGGGGTATCAATTCGTGATGATATGCGATACAGGGACTCATGAGTATCTACCAAAAGAACTGGTGATACAGTCGACTAGGCACCAATGTATACACAAAGAACTCGTTGATCGAGGTGTATATCGACCGATGCCATGGTTCTGTTCAGCGCAAACGCGGCCCGGGTATATGTAGTCCAGACGACCACAATCGTCTACCATATACTCATAAAACGTCGACGTGATCTTGATTGTCTCGGCATCACCAACTGCCCACGCCGTCCCAATGACCAAACGAAAACCAATAAACTACATTGCCGACGCGAGATGGATCATCATCTCGTCCGGACCCTCCTCGTCGCCGACGGTGGTATAGCATGCGGAAAGGTACGCAAACTCGGGATCATCTAAATTACAGCGGATAATCTGCTCGATCGTGAAGCGTTCATCGCCAAGCGCGAATCCAGACTCGAATGGTCTTTGGCGATTTGGGAGACCGTGGCATGCGAAATGCACCCATTGGTTCTTCTCGAGTTCCTCAGCAACGCGGATGCCGCAGGATTCGTCATCCTCGATTTGCGTATCCTTGGCAGCATCACCGATGCACTGAGGAATGTTAGCCAGTTCAGCATTAACGGATGAGAGTTCACTCTGTCCATTAGGATTCGCCTAACTGATCCAGGCGAGGAATTTCACGTGGCTTGTAGATTTCGATGAACGCGGCCGTCTAGCATGAATGAGAGTGTTCAACGTGGGAGTGTAGGAAGAGATGTAGAGGTCTGGGGGATTTTACTGACCCTTTCCGTACGGGCCGGCAGCATGTAAAGGCATGTCGCAGAACTTGCCAGTGGAGCACCACAAAATTTGGATCACAGAGGAATCGTCTGGAGGGAGCCGACAACGAGGAAAACAACATCCCCCAGAGTTCTTGTAGGATTCGCCCAATTCCCGTTGTCATGTCCGACGAATTTGTGCATCCAATAGAAATACGGAGTGTGAAAGGACTATCGAACTAGAACACGGGTCCGTAAGGACTCTAGTCGAGGTTGTATGGGACTGCGTGGTGAACGGGCGCATGTGATAACGGACGCTGCTGTCCAAATATGGTAACCTAATGTAAGTACGAAAAGAATCTAAGTACGTACGAAGTAACGGTAGGCTGTCCTCCAACTCGGATACCGAAGATAAGTATTGAGCACGTTCGCAAGTGATTGATAATCGAACATGGATGGAATCCAGGTCATCGAGGACGACAAGTGCGCTACAACCAGACTGGCTCGCATTGACGATAACCACGTGGCCAGAGGCTGTGCGGGCGTTGCGCACAAACAAGACCT
The DNA here is from genome assembly GCA_038089155.1 of Nevesoporus exiguus. NCBI lineage: Eukaryota > Fungi > Basidiomycota > Agaricomycetes > Boletales > Boletaceae > Nevesoporus > Nevesoporus exiguus. The sequence continues at coordinate 26,494 of JBBPKI010000092.1, forward strand.
GGGTGATTCGGACCTCGTCCTGGCGTGCTCTCCTCGGTGCTGACCCGAACTCTCCTGCTAGGTCTACTTGGAGCTCCGAGTCCCCGGATATCCCGTACTGACGCCCCTCCTGAGTCAAGGCAGAGACCCAAAGACGTCCATCGGACCGTATTGGCAGCAGCCCGGGCGTTCGATCCTCGATGGGCATCTCGTCACTGTTTCGGACGCGCGCAGTGTCGCCTCAGGGGCATTCAAAAGCCTAGAGCGGGCTTATTCCACAGGTGCATACGTCCCTACGCCAGCTCACGCTCGGATTGACCTTTCTTTGTGGTGGCTCATCCCTCTCGTGTCCACCTCTCCTCGTCAGGTGCATACTACCCATGCTTGCCCTTGCCTCTGCCGATCTTGATGCGTAAGCGGATGACGTGGCATGATTTGAATGCGTACTTTCGCACCGCGGGCGCGTTGCATGCCTTTCTCGAGCGAAATCCAGAGCAGGCAGCACGGCCAGACGGCGACCTTGAGATGTGGTTTTGGAAGGCGTTGGTGCAGGGTGCGGAGACACAAGATAGTGCAGCGATTCAGCCCGAAGAGGAGGTCGAGGTCGAGTGGCCGTTGGCGTTGATTTTGGCGAGAAGGGCGTAGTCTGGGGTCCGCTATCGCGGGGTGCCTTCATTTTACTTATGCCGTGTTTTCATCGTCTGATGCCATGGCACACCTCATGCGAGTTTGAGGGATATGTATGTAGCCGTCAAGGCGTCGTGATGATGTACTGCACGATTTCGACAGCATTTCGATCCCAGCAGGAATATCCCTTGCCGAGATTGCTGTAGTCCGTGCTGTCGGACTCCGTTTCGGTCGTATTCCCCGGCAGAACAGGCAGCACCTGGGTCTGCGGAGTGGGAATGCGAGCCGTTCGGATCCTCCAAAGTCGACGCCTTTCCCGCTCCTGCTCCTTCCTGATTTCCCATCCACATCCATGACTACCTTTAGCAAGGCCAACTTCAACACGGCCGTGTACGCCGCGTCTCGGCCCACCTACCCCCAAGAGCTGTATGATTTCATATTCAGCCTACATAAACGGTCCCACGATGCCAAGTTCAAGCGGGCCGTCGATCTTGGTTGCGGCACGGGTGAGAAGGAGACACGAGTAGCCAATACCAAGGGCTGGTTCGAGCGCCAATATGATCCGCTCTGCCCGCGAGATGCTCAACAAGGCCGGTAGTGATGCCTGTTGGAGAACAGCCCGCTGTCATCCCGTACCATAGTCTGTTACTGCATATTACATTTCCTTTTACGGACACCGCGCTCTCGTTCGTCTTTCCTCCAATCTCATACCTACTCGACTGGAGGTAAGCTACACTACACACTCCTTACACTCAGTTACTCACCTAGTACAGTCCTTACAGTCTTTATACTAGGTCGGCACATTCCAAGAATGCCGGCCAATCTAGACCTGTCGTCGACTTTGTACAGGGGTCCGCTGAGCAGATGAATTTCATAGAGGATGGGAGCACGGGTTTGGTCATTGCGGGTGTGTTTGGGTTTTCGTGCTTCATGGCGCTGTTTCTCGATCCGTCGGGCGTGTCTTTGCATCGTCGCCGTCTTCTCATTCGATCAACTCAATGTCGCGGCACAAGCTGCGCACTGATTCAACTAGTCGAAAGTATGGCCCGAACTCGCGCGGGTCATGCGCAAGGGCGCATCGGCCGCTTTCTGAGTCAGATCGACATCTTCCTCGGCCTAGTACGACACCGCTGACGTTACTCTTTGGCGTCCCAGATCTACTCCTAGTTCCGCCTTCCCCAATACCCCGCGTTGACGCCGCGTACGCTCAGGGGACGGATCCAGACACCTCCATTGGTCCATACTAGCAACAACCTGGACGGGGCGTGCTCGACCATCATCTCGTCGATATCTCGGAAGCCGTGGACGTCGTCCCAGGGGCATTCAACCTGCTCGATCGCGTGTATTCCACAGGTGATACCGGGTATCGAGTCGCTCGCCATGCGCACCAACTAACACACCGCATTGTTTTCATTTGCCGCTGCTGACGGACGCAGGCGCATATTATCCCGACCTCCCGTCGCCATCCCCGATCGTAATAGAAAAGACGATGTCGTGGGAGGACCTGCTGAGATATATCCGGACGTGGAACGCGCTGCATATGTTCAATGAATGATGGCCGGAGGATGCGGCGCACCCGAACGGGCCGCTCGAAGTGCGATTTTGGAAGGTAATGGGAGAGGGAGCGAGGTTGAGGTTATGGAGAAGGAGAAGGTGGAGTGGCCAGTGGCGATGGTGATGGCGCGCAAGGTGATCTGAGGGACGGTCGTTTGTATGATTATGTCGTGGCGTGCGTGCAGTTCGTGGGGTCTAGACCTAGTAGCATTCTGGGCCTTCTTCACGAAGTGAACACTTCAGGGAGGCCGCGGTGGTAACGTGGGCACTGGTACTTGCGGGCTCACTCAGGCGGACGAAGTGAAACCGTTCGGCGGCAATCGTGACCGTGACGCTCGCATTGGACCGCGCGGTGGGAGGGATGAGTAGCTTGTCTTGCTTAGGCTACTTGGGTCGCGTTCCAGGCTTCAAGCAAACTGTCAACAGCTACTTCGGCACTTTAGGAGCGGCTCAGGTAGTACTAGATCCAAGCAAGTCATGGCAGCCACATGACGGGAACTCGTTACCGACATGACCCACGGGGAAAGCTACAAGCAAAGGATAAGACCCCAAGTAAAAATCAACGGTGAGGATCACTGTCGTACCTAGCTTGAATTCTAAGAATTCGAAGATGGATATATGGAGCTCATCAGGTTCCGTCGATTGATAGCTTGCTGTAAACGTTCGCATGGCATCAAACGTGCAGGGCAGGGGGCAAATCGAGACCCACCGCAGTCGATGAGATGAATCGTGCAAATAGTATAGTGACTGGACCTTTTCAAATTCATGCCTCGAGTCAGAGGTCGACATGCGGACAGCTGTGTGGGTAACAAGCGTGTAATATCTTTCGTCGACCGGACTAGCAACCTACTCCATTCGAGTCAATTACTGGGGAGTTGATTCACAGTAACGTACCTCGCCCCGTATACACTGCCAGAGCGGTGAACCTATAGAGAAAACTGAAGCTAGTCGAGATGAGTAAATGGAGCATAAAAGTAACTTGAGAGGAGCTCGGCTGCAGTCTAACAGACTGGGAGAAAGACAAGGGTAACACGATCATAAAAGGAAATATGACGTCACGTTCTGTTGTTTCGCAACTCAGTATCGGCTGAATGATACTGGTAACTGCGCCGGTCCACAGCTTTTGGTCCTCGCAGTACTGTCTAGGGATTACGAGACTGGCATTTCCGCGCTGCGGAAGATTTTGTCGTGCCACGGATAAAGAGATCTCGAAGCGAATCAAAGGCTGCTGGAGGCACACCATGACTGATGGCGGGAACACCAGTGGGAATTATCTGGCCGGTAAGATATCAGCTCCAATGGGCAGGGAACCGGTTCTATCTGGATTTGGCTGTTGCTGATTGTTGTGGGATGGCTGGTTCTTTCGCCCAGGTGCGACCACAGTCGTGTGCAGGATGCTTATCACAAGGCAAACAGGCAGGCATTCGTCGCAGACTCCCATGACCCCGCTGCACCCCCTTTACTTGTCCCTTCCGACTTTGGCTTAGCTATCGACCCCGGCCCAGAATGGAAGCTGTACAGTACAAATATTACATCTCCAGGTGAGTCTCGTATCCCTCCGGTATTCAATTATGCACGAGCGTTATCGTGGTCTCGAACCGTCTACATGACCTCGCTATTTTATCGTGCAGCTTGGCGAAAGTCTGGTCATCGCGTCGGCGTTGACAACAAGCCAATTCCCCAGAATATATGCAGTGACATACCTAGGGAGAGCCGGCTAGGGAACCGCGACTAGGTTATCCGTTACTGCCAACCTGATCATCACGAGTACCCAGGAGTTAACATTCTTTGACCCCGGGGCGTCCTTTTAAACATGTTTGTCGCATCTTTGATGTCGTTACAACTGCAGTAGGGCACAACAGGCGCAGCCCTTCTCACAGCGTGGTTCACTCCTACTGTCGTAAGTGGTTTTCTGTGGAGTATTACCTGATCCGCTGACCCAACGTGGTTGCTCCAGGGACTTGGATGCCATTCTCTCGCTTACGTGATATACGGGACGTTGCCTACCATAGTGTGGACTTTGCTCCTCGTGTCCAGCATCCTTGGATATTATGCACACCATCTGCCTTATGACCTACCCACCTCTGATCAAGAGAGCGAGGAACAGCCCTCCTAGATAGCGAGTACTACCTGCAATGGTTTCTGGTTCTCAAGGGCCGAGAGCAGTGTCGCCATAGCGCTGCAAGAAATTCAACCCCCTAATGCTGCACACCTTTGGGTCGAGGCCGACGGACCTGGGAGCACCGCAATTAAATACCCACATGCAGGTATGGCACATGCTCAGTCGATCGCACGAGCAGCAGATTGGCTGCGATGGATAGGAAAAGCGGTCACCATCGTCAATGCAATTGGAATCATCACCAATTCTGTTTTCCAGTATACGAACGTGTACGATCACTGTTATTGTGATTCGAGCGTTTTCGAGCGTGGCTCTTCTTCTGCATTCTATGTCATTTTCCCCAACGCCAACGATGTTGATTTGACGAGAAGCGCTTGGATTGGCTTCCTACGCATTTTTCGTGGGTACTATTTATCTCATTCAAGATTCATTGCTTCTATAGTCTGTTTCTGTACCTAAGGAACTGGATTGTATCACACTGATGTGTTCATTTACGGTAGAGGTGGAGTTCATACTGAAGTTGTCCTGCTTCATTAGTTGAATGTAAACTCGGGAAGGGGCGTTGAATTTCGTTCTCGAATATGATTTCTCCTGATTGTCCAGATTAATGTCCATTCGATATGTACAAGTGTACGAGAGACTTGAGCTTCGGGAGCACCACCAGCACTTAACATGAGCCCATCGACTCCGAGCTACGAATATATAGGTCCTAGCCACTAAAGAGTCTATCGATACACGTATCGTCGTCGCCTTACGGATAAGCAGCTCACGGTCCGGATACGTACCCTCGCACTCTGCCTTGGCATGCGGGGCGTGAGAGTGGCAGTAAAACGCCTTCACGGACCCCCGCATTGAAGGCACGAGGAACGTGCAAGACACCGGACAGTTCGGCAAGCACAAGATCCTCACACAGATCCGACACGTTCCCTCCAACGTTGTCGAGCTCGACCTCGCCCATATTTTTTGGCTGCTGGGTATCCTCGAGGATTGGAATTGTCAGAGACGACGACGTGCGCGTGCCGCAAGGCACCTCTCAGGCGCCAGTCGACCGCCAACGCAAGGTGGTGGAGTGTCATCCGCGGAGTATGCGTGACTATCCCGAGTATTTTCTGTAATAAAGTTGTTGTGGAAATGCCTCTTTAGGGAGGGCCTCGTATGCAAGAGGACAATATTTCAATTACATATTGGTCCGTTATGGTCTGGCAGGAGCCTCGCTCCCACAGCATCCTTCTGTACTTAGTCGCCCACCCTGTCCCCGCCGTTGTGCACGGCCTCCTCGTTCCTGACGGCGCTCTTGGTCGTGCCTCCTACTTCAACCTCGTCCCGGCCGCTGTAGCACCCTACAGTACCCTAAAATATCCACCATCCACCAAACCCAGGACTTTGGATTATGGCCGATCGCATGCACCCGTATCCTATGTTTCCCCAGAACCTCACGCCCAACCCCCTCCAACAGCCCCAGATCCCTCAACAACCACCTCAGTCCCAACAACCCGACCCTGAGATAGTGTCGGCGCTCTCTAACCCCGAGCACCGTCGCATATACCATCCACAACAGTCGGGCGATCTGGCTGCTTCGCAGATGAACCACCAGGCAAGTCTCGGCGCTATTTTTTTCTCGTTGCTTGCGCCATGTCCGGGAAATTTTCTTTGCCTTGCGTTGATGGTGTACATGACTACCGGTGTATGATGATGAGATGTGCGGTCGATCCCTCTTATTTCCTTTGGTTGCCCCGCATACAGGAACTTGTCCCTTACTACTACGCTGGACACAATCCTTTATCCTTGCCAAAGTCGATATTTCATGGGAATCGATTTGGGTACCCACGTTTATACTGACACTGTTCTTGTCTAGACGCAGGAATTTGCACGGGGGCAAGCTCTGTCTTATGGTCAAGGTCGACTTGTTGTTCAACAGATCCAACAACCCCTTGGGCTTAACACTCAACACTTGAACTCCTCTGGCCTGGTTTTTCGCGATCCTCAGGCGAACCAGTCGCAATCCCTCATATCATCCAATTTTCCCAACATGCCTATGAATACCCAGCAGCAAATGAAAGCAGGGTGTAACATGAATCCTATGATGCATGCAGCGATGACCGATCCTGGCATTTCTCAGCAGCTCAAAATACTCAATCAACAAGAAATGGCTCGTCTGTCACAGTCTGGCCTGGGCGCTCAACATGCGCCGAATCAACCGTCCGCTGTGGACACGTCGGGTCCTCCTTCCATGCACCCGTCTCAGGACCAAATATACGGCTCCTCTCATCCTACTGCACAACCTGTAGGCCCACTTGGTGCCAATCAAGGGACGGTGCCTGGAGACCAGCAGCCAGCTGTGCAGAAGAGAATGATGGCGCCCGCCGAGTTCCAGGAGAGGAGGAATTATCTGATTGCATTGATATCGCAGTCTGAGAACAGCCTGGGGGCTCTCTTACAGGCAGCGCGCAGTGCGAACCCTGGTGATCCTCACATACAGCAGAAGCTCAATCAGCAGCGTGCGGAGCTCGCTCACCGGAAGGATGTGTATACCAAGTTAGTAGCTACTTTCGGCGCCATGATGACTCAACAGACGGCAAACGGTATTCCACTGCCGAATGTGCCTCAGCCGTACGCTCTCCTCGGTTGTCTAGTCTCGGAATATCGCTGACATTTTTGCAGAAATACTACGGCGCAACCCCAGCAGTCAGCGACATCCAGTGCCCAAGCCCAGCTAGGCTTTGTTATTGCTAACGAACGCGTTGCGTATAATTTTCCTTCTCCAAACAGCCCGTCTTTACCTGCTCAGGGTCAAGGTCATCTGAACCAGCAGCTCCCTATTCAATCTACGCCGATTGCACGGCCAAACAACATTCCTCCTCGGTCAGGGGGAACTCCCCAACAAATCCCCGGTCTGCCACCCAATAATATGTCTCCTGACCTGGGGAATTTCTCGGTCCGAGATGGACAAAAGGTCTCCAACCAGACGCAGCAACCGGTGGACGTTATACCAATGGACGAGCTGCGGTTCGAGTCGACATATGATCAATTCTGCCGAAGCCAAAACATCAAACCTGCCCGTCGCGTTCATATAGGCGAGAACAGAGTAGTAGATTTGCATCAGTTGCACGTTCAAGTCATGCATGAAGGTGGTGCAGCTTCAGTGAGTTGCATCCATTCGAGATTTTTTGAAGCCTAATCCTGAACCTAATCAGGTAACTCAGCGGGATATGTGGGCTGTCATTGGTGGACGATTAGGCATCATTCAGTTCCCTGGAACCGATGCTGAACCAGCCCGGTGTAGGCTTGGAATTGCTCACCAACTTCAGCATACCTACGATCGGCATCTCCAGCACTTTGAGAACGCCTATATCTTGACGGTCAAGGGTCTGAATAAAAATCGCCCGCTGACATCGTCACTGCAGCGGCAAATGAATCCAAGTTCGCTCGCAATGGGTAACAACGCGACGCCTGGTATATCTGCGAACCATACGGAAGTGCCTCCAAATCCTCCCCGCTCGGTTTCCAACCAACAGATCATCGCCGCAGCATTGCGGTACGTGGTTGCGACCGCCCAAGACATGCGTGCGCAACGTGTTTCTGAGCAAATGATCAGTTTTGTGGAACGTCATCGACCTGAGCTTATGAAGCTTTATCAGCAACAAGTACAACTGATAGCGCAGAGGAAGGCTGAGCAAGGACAGAATATGACGAATGGGCAGGCTCCACTGCCCAGTATGCATGAACCAGCTTCTATCGCCTTGCAGCAGCCTGGCATTCAGCGACCTCCCCAGCCTGCGGGAGAAATCAAGATGAATGGATCCTCTGTGCCAGAGGGTGCTGCGGCTGCACTTCAGAAGCAGCCGCCACCAACGCAGGACCAAGTCCAGCAGGCGGTGATGACGATAAACCACCTCAAGCAGTTGTTTCAGTCACGTTGTGAGCTTATTAGTATTTGCTTTGTCACCACTCACGCCCTCCAAGGTCTCCCCATAATAGCTGCACTAGACGTTCCAGACGAGCAACGGTCGGAATACAATCAGCTCCTTGAACAAGTGTACAAGATGACACTGGAGCTCGACGTAAAGTTGCCTTTATATCTCGCAGTCTTTAACAATGAAGAGTCAATCCGGAAATACGTCGCCATTGTGAGGTTCCTTGTCTCCTTGCCTTCGTCGTACTTACCTTCATGACTCACCACTAGGTATTGGCGGTGGCTTGGCAACGGCAGCTCTTGTCCACTCCACAGTATATTATTAGCCTCACGACTCTACGCAGCATGCAGCTGCAAATCCATAGGTTGAACGAGGAGTTTGAGCATCGATTGCGTTTGATGGAGGCATCCGCTGCCGCCGCAAATTCTCAATATCCATCTATGCCTGCTCGCCCAAACCCCCCTCCTTCCCTTTGGGTGCCGGCGGGGGAGGGTAAAAATATCCACCAACCAACCATTCCGCCCGGTCCGTCAGCCCCCGCCACCCTTGCATCGCCTGTGTCGCGGGACGTTCTTGGTCTGTGCATTCTTGTCGCCTTTGTCATCGTTTGTATACTAGTTACCCTCCCCCTTGTCTGTCTCCTTTTCTCTTAACCTACGTTTTCACTTCAGCGACAATCATTGCTACAACCTGTTGAGAAAAATATCTACCAACCAACCATTCTGCCCAGTGCGTCAGCCCCCGCCACCCCTACATCTCTCGTGTCACGGGACGTTCTTGGTCTATGCATTCTTGTCGTCTTTGTTATCGTTTGTATATTAGCCACTATCCCCCTCGTCCATTCCCTTTGCTCTTAACCCTATGCTCCTCTGTTCTAGATATCGGGTCCTGAGCTACTACGTATCTGTTGGCCAAATAAACTTCCGTTCTAGAGCCCCAAGCGAGTCGCCTGACAGACGCTCACCGCTACGGTCCCTAGTGATCCCTACACAGTGGTCGAGTTCTATCGAGGCTGTAATTTGGACTTGCATTCCCTCCCTTCGTTCGACGTCGTTTTGACAGCCGTTTGCGGAAGTATATCCGAGAGGTTCGTTCATCAGCAGGTTAGCACGGTTTGCAAGCCCAACGCGGATAAAGACCACGTAGAACACGATGGAGATGATGGGCGTAACCTAGCGGTCAGCAAGTGGTCAGTGAGACGCGGTGGAACAAGACGAAAAGGACCGACCATATCTAGGATCACATATTGACCATCGGATCCATTAACGAAGCAGATCAACGCCACGAGAAGTGTAAGGGAGTAGAATGCGCCAGTATCGATCAGAATGCATATGAGCGGCCACAGTTGAGACTCCCGGCTTCCAAAAAGCTTCCTGACGTTCCAGTCGACATACCAGATACGAGCAACTAATAGAGCTAGGAAAGGGAAATGATGTTCAGAGCCACTTTTCAATATGCCTGATATTTGAAAACATGTCAACGTACAGGTTGTCAATAGGTTCGTAGCCAGCGCGCACGACCAAAACGCCGTGATCCATTTCGAGATGCTCCCATCAAAGACTCCGTTCGGCTTCACTCTCGAACCAGTGTAAGGACTTCCAATCCCAGTTGCTTCAAACAGATCTTCAGCGATCTTGGTCGTCTCAAAACGGACTTTATCAGTACCCAGCGAGGCGCACCAAAGCAACGCAGGCAAGACCAAAACCAGCTTCGATTGCCATACTATATAACACCGATAAAGCTGCGACACGCTCAGCATGACATTCTTGTCAGTGAAAACAAAACTCACGACGACACTGTCCCCTATCAGCGTCTGTACAGTGAACACGTAGCTTTTGGACGTAAACGTCCAATGAGATATACGCAAAAAAAACGCAACAGGGCCCCCAGGGTACGTAGTTCGGTACAATATCAAGCCTTCCATAACCCTAATAATACCAATAACTAGATGCTGTACAAGACATCAATTCCTGTCGAATAGCTGTTTATAAAAACGAAAAGAAGGACGCACCACCGTGCTACCAAGCAGTAACAAGCATGCTACCGCGAGCATCTTACGGTTCACCCGGTCAGTGCGTCGTCGAAATACCAACGTCCAAATCGTTGCGATGAACATCAATAGTGAAAAACCTTGTCCAACGAGCATTCAGCATCCTCAGTCTACGACTCATTCCAAAAGGCCCTACCATACAAGAGTGTCTCCAATATTATTGAAAGGAGCTCTGCTTTGTCGAGAGGAATGCCCGCACTGCTCATAGTCGTAGACGTGCAAAAGTAAGATACCCGGGCAAAGACGCGAGTTCAGAACAAGAGGCCGGGAGGGAAGGAGATAGCTAGTGATGCCTCTTATAGTTGACTGCGCGAGGAAAGACATCATCAGGCGAATAGAGAGGCGGTGGGCACATGTCAGGAGTTGTCCTCATCATGATAGTGCACAGCAGTTCATACCTGGGCGCGGCACCGCCATGAGGCACCTGGCGATTGCATCGTACGTACAATAAGTCGTGATCATTATTGCTTGGAACTAGGATGATGTGGCGGGGTGCTCTGGATCAAAAGTCTGATCAGCCTAAATTCGAGAAGGTGCCTTGCCTAGGTCGCAGCAGGTGCCAAGACTTGAACCGGAGCTTCCCACGTGACTCCTCCAACCCTTCGCGCGACGAGACTGATAATTCCTTTAGGCAGTCTACTATGAATGAACCCCAAGTGCACAATTTCAGCCATTTCTTGAATAGCGACACGACTACGCATCTTTATTTCCTCGTATCTACCAGAGCATCTAGCCAAAACCCTCCTCTATCAGCTTAGATAGCCACAGAAACAAAGAATGAGGTTTTCAAGTTGCTAGAATGGTGTGAATACGACGAGGTCGAAATCTATACGAAATGCACAATTTCGTCACGAGAGGTCACGCACGGCATGGAAGCCGCGCTATGGGCCCGACATACTCCGCTTTAAAGTCTAACTCTCGACAGCCTAGTGCACCGAAAGCGGCCGAAGCGGGGCATGAATCCTTGCGGCCGTGACACCCCTATCTGCAGGTTTTGTCACGCTAGAGCGGTCGTTGTTGGATAGCGTCGCACCACCATCATGTACCAACACTCTGACACCTCCCAAACCTCTAGATTGACCTACATGAGTTGCCTGGAGCAAAGCATTACATTTCATATACTAGATCGGTTTCAGATCTGGCTCAGAATGCCTGGAAACTTGATCTTTTGGCATGCACTTGGTGTTTGATGATAGTAATCCTTGGAGTTGACTTAAACTGTGGGCGTCGGACTTCAATCGCTCATCCGCCGTGAGTACACTCGCAAATCCGAGTCTCTTGTCTAGCGCCGCCCACAGAATTTCATCAACTGGCAATACACGTCAAAGTCAAATTTCACACCGCCCCTCGACTCCGCCCCAAACTGTTCCTGCCCCGCCCTAGGTCCTGTAAAAGGCGGGGACCCCGACCCACAAGGCACGGATTTTAGGGGGGAAGAAACTATGTCCCCAAGTGGGAGTCACCTCGTGACCTATGCTCATCGGACGTTCATCGGCCAATAAGAGGGCTTGGTTAGTTGCGGAAAGGCAGTTGAACTGCGCTATGACATTTCATCTACTGGCCCCATTGATGGGCGATAAAGTTAGGCCTTGACACCCGGTTTTGATGTGTTCTGACTCGGATTCAAGCTGTAGTCATTCGTCATATCTTAGACCCCAAAGATTGGAGCGTCGTCGTCTTCGATACTGGGGAGGTGTTGTGCGGCAGGCTCCGATTCACCCCTTGGCACCTGCCCGACATAGTCGGCACTTCTGGCTCGAGTCACCTAGTCGCGTGTCCCTGGTTGTGCCGTACTTTGCGCAATCGCTGCGCATCGTCCACAGGTCGTCATGCGTACGACGTTATTTCAATACCAGTCACAGACCATTTGTCTATTGAAACTCTAGGCCTGCATATTGACTTTTCGGTAGGCCAGACAGGAGGTATCACGACGGATGGTACCTACAATGTAATCATATGCCTCAGGGCCTGCCGCCCTGCAATGCTATCTGTTCCTATTATTATCTTTCCTCGGGCAATCCGCCATAAGAGAGATCGCTAGCCAGTTTTTTTTCCATCTTTTCCGTGTCTTTACATCCTTCGTCGTCTCGTTCTGGACTTGCGCTTTCGCTCGGGTGTTTGCCTCCGCACGTCCGTGACTATGAATACTACCGGCATTCCTCTCGACAAAGCAGAGCTTCTTTCAGTGTTGTTGGAGGCACTTTTGTACGGTGAGACTTTTAAAATAAACCATGAACAGAGAATGCTGAATGGCCGTGGAACAAGGTTTTTCGCTATTAATGTTTGTCGCAACGATTTGGACGTTGATATTTCGGCGAGCAAGTGATCAAGTCAACCGTAAGATGTTCGCAGCTGCGTGCTTGTTACTCCTCTGCAGCACCACAGTACGTACCTCTTCTCTTTTCTGGATGACCAGACAGAGATTGATGTCCTGTACAGCATTTAGTCATCGATATCATCAGAACTATGCAAGGCTTGATATTGTACCGAGATACATTCCCTGGAGGTCCTATTGCATATTTTTCGGACGTGTCACAGTGGACATTTGTGTCAAAAAACTACGTATTCACTGTGCAGACACTGGTAGGGGATGGAGTAGTGGTGAGTTTCGTTTTCATCAACAGGGACGTGACTGCTGAGCGTGTTGTAGCTTTACCGGTGTTATTCAGTATGGCAATCGAAGGTGATTATGATCTTGCCTGTGTTACTTTGGTGTGCTTCTGTTGGTATGTGTAACGTGTGTTCTAAGGCGTCCAAAATCACTGACGACGTTCCGAAAGCAACCGGAATCGGGAGTCCTTACACTGCATCGAGAGTGCAACAGAGTGAGGTATTTGGTGGAAGTCTCTCACGATGGATCACGGCAACATGGTCATGCATGCTGGCCACCAATTTGTTGGCGACCTGTACGTAGACGTGTCTCCAAAGATCAAACATGGTGAAGTGTAATCCTGAACTTCTCTTCTGTTTTGCCAGCTTTATTAATCGGTCGTATCTGGTATGTCGACCGGAAAGCCACGAAGCTGGGTATCCATCGACAGTCTCAACTGCGGCCGGTCCTACATATCCTGATCGACGCCGGCGCAATCTACACCCTCACACTTCTCGTGGCGTTGATTTGTTTCGTCAGTGGGTCCAATGGTCAATACGTGGTTCTAGACTTGGTCGGTCCCTCCTGCCTTGCTCCATCGCAGAAATGGTCATACTGCTGACGACCAGGTTACACCCATCGTTTCCATCACGTTCTACATGGTTATCATCAGCGTTGGACTTGCCAACCGGGCTAACTTGCCGACATCTATACGTCTTGGATACACTTCCTCGGACGATTATCAGGAAAGCGAAGAGCGAAGGCGGAGAATGCAAGTACGAATCACGACCTTGACAGAAGTCGACTATGGCCAATGCCGACCAACGTCTTCAAAGACTCCCACCAGTAGCAAAAATAGCCCGGCTGAGGTCAAACTCGACGACGTCGAAGGGCAGGTGTGATCTGTGTAGGGATCTTGTGCTTGCCACCGAGTATACTGAATACCTGCATATTCCTTTGTGTTTTTTACGGGGGTTCATGAAGCTGTATTTATTTGCTGGAGTCCCGCATGCTGAAATAGAGTGCGAGCGTATGTATCAGGGCCATAGTTGATCGTGCATAGAGCCATGATGACAATATGTGTATCAACAGATGCTTACTGAACGGAAATGTTTGCGGCTCATTCAGTGAACCCATGCGAAACAGTGTGGTGGCACCTCAGCTAACCCATGCCCAGTCTTGACCGAACGTACCTTACGCGCATCGGGGACCGACCCACGCCGGTACTGTGGCCAACGAGGTCTATGGTGCCAGATTTGAAGCTAACGTACGTTGGCAAACTGAAATTTGTTGAGACGAAATCTGGATCCGAGCTCATCGATGATACCAAAGTCCTTCAAGTGACATTCGCGAGCGATTTGAGTCTTGTTCAACCTCGGTGCTCTTTAGGAGAGCCCGATTGCTGATCGACATCGTGGACGGATTGTAAAGTATTCAGTCGAGGAATGGTTCTACAAGAAGGATGAGCAATCCGAGGCCAGTGTGACATGACAACTGTCAGCGGACGAGGTCAGCAAAGCAGTCACGGGACTCGAGAAACTTTACTTGCGTCCGATTATGTAAAGTTGCGCAGAGGCCACCTAAGGTAGTACCATAGCATGTATTGCATGCCACAATCGTTTATCGATGAGCTACATTTCCGTCCTAGCTACAAGTGGCTATTAATACAGATATTGTCGTCTCTCCATGAACGACCAATCATGGTCCAGGTACGCACGTCCGGGTCCGCACTCCATCTTGGAGTGCGAGACTGGAAAGTGGTAGCAGGACAGCTTCATAAACCCCCGCGAGACACGGGGAACGTGCAAAGCGTTCAGAGAGGTAGGCAAGTACGGGTATTTCCTTGCACAAGTCACACCTCCTCTCCAACTTCTTCGAGTTTGATCTCTTCCGGCCCGTTTTTGCTACTGGTCGGCGTCCTCGAAGACGTTGGTCTGCGTTGACCATGGTCAACTTCCATCAAGGTCGTGATGCGAACTTGCATTCGCCGCCTTCGGTCTGAGCTGTCTTGATGATCGGACGTGGAGGAGTGTCCGAGAGGTGTGCTCGACAGCCAGCTCGCCCGGTTGGCAAGCCCGACACGAATGATAACCATATAGAACGTGATGGAAATGATGGGCATGACCTGGCCGTCAGTAATAACGTTATCAGTCGGAGAATCCTTGGTATAGAGTAAAGCAAGATGGGGCTCACCATGTCTAGAACCACGAATTGACCATTGGATCCACTAATGAAACAAATCAACCCCACGAGAAGTGTGAAGGAGTAGATCGCGCCAGCATCAATCAGGATGTGTAGGATCGGCCGCAGTTGGGATTGTCCATGGATACGCAGCCTTGTGGCCTTCCGGTCAACATACCAGATACGGGCGACCAGTAGGGCTAGCAGCGAGAAAGAAGCTCAGAATCGACCTTCGACCTGATCTTTAAAACATGGCTACGTACAGGTCGTCAGTAGATTGGTAGCAAGCGCGCACGACCAAAATGCCGTGATCCATTGCGAGAGACTCCCACTAAATACCTCACTCTGCTGCACCCTTGATGCAGTGTAAGGACTCCCGATTCCGGTTGCTTTTCAAAGGTCGTCAGTGAGTTTGGACGCCCCAGAACATACGCTGCACATACCAACAGAGGCACACCAAAGTAACACAGGTAAGATCATAATCACCTTCGATTGCCATACTGAATAACACCGGTAAAGCTACAACACGCTCAGCAGTCACGTCCCTGTCGATGAAAACAAAACTCACCACCACTCCATCCCCTACCAGTGTCTGCACAGTGAACACGTAGTTTTTTGACACAAATGTCCACTGTGACACGTCCGAAAAATATGCAATAGGACCTCCAGGGAATGTATCTCGGTACAGTATCAAACCTTGCATAGTTCTGATGATATCGATGACTAAATGCTGTACATGACATCAATCTCTGTCTGGTCGCCCGGAGGAAAGGAGAGCTACGCACTGTTGTACTGCCGAGCAGTAACAAGCACGCCGCCGCGAACATCTTACGGTTGACTTGATCACTTGCTCGCCGAAATATCAACGTCCAGATCGTCGCAACAAACATCAATAACGAAAAACCTTGTTCCGTGAATGTTCAGTGTTGTCTGTCTGCGATTCACATTATTGTAAAGGGTCCTACCGTACAAGAGGGCCTCCATTAATACTGAAAGGAGCTCTGCTTTGTCGAGAGGAATGCCGGTGGTACTCATAGTCGTGGACGTGCGGAGGCAAACACCCGAGCAAAAACGCGAATCCAGAACAAGACCGCAAATGAGGTAGAAGTACGAAGAGGAGTAAAAAGAAAACGGCTAGTATCTCTTAAAGTGGGTCGCCTGAGGGAAGCCACCGATATGGGCAGATAGAGCGGCTGTAGCCAAGCATGACTTGTCCCCATCGTGAAATTGCACTGCAATTCACATCTAACCAAGCCTCGAGGCACTTCGCGAATACCTGTACGTACAATCAGTCATAACGCTTACTGTTTGCATTGCCGAATGGCCACGTACAATACGCAAATCAATAGGATTCGGGCAAATGCGAACAAGCTGATCAATAGGCGACGGGTCAGCAGCGCTTCCTCGCTAATACAGTCCCAAGAACTCACCTTCATCTACGCCCTTCACCATTCGCGGTTCGCGGCAGGGCTGCGGAAGTAAAGCGAAATGCCCGTCGTCCTCTCTACCGACAGCCTTTCGAACAGCCTGTGACCAAAGAAAAGCACCTCGCAATACCGGGTAGGTCGGGTACACTTGAATACAGAAGTAATTTCGTATGTATGGCGAGCTGTGGATACTGCGCAACGACTGCGCCCCTCCAGTGATGACGCTCGCTAACCAGATAAAGCCTAGTGTATTGCGGCGCAATCAGGGTCACATGGCGGGGTGATTTGAGTCGGAAGTCTGATATGTCATGCTCGAGAATGCACTCCGACTAAATCGCGACCTCGGGCAGGTGCCAAGGAGTGAACCGAAGAACCTCCGCACAGTACTGCAGTGCCCTTTGACCGCGGAGATAGTGCGCGCTCCCGCCCCTCCGCACAGAGGGCGACAATGAAACTTCCTCAGGACAAGTTGCAGCAGGAGCAACTTTAAGATTGAAAACAGGACGAGTGATGCGCATGAAGACAGCATCATAAACCGGGTGATCTCGAGACACGACTTCGTCGCCTATTTGCGGAGTAGCCGAAATGGGCGCAGGAGTCGTGGCACCTGCCCTTTTGCAATTATCCAAGCTCTCTTATCTGCTAATGAGTGTCTACTAATATAAGCGGCCCTAAGAGTGTCTTACAGACACTTACTAAGGAACAAGTGCCACAACTCGGATGATGATGACTCGCATGCGACTCCCACTTGGAAATACGGTTTCCTCCTCCCCCGCATTTCTTGCTACGTCCTTGTCGTTGCATTTAGGATCGTCTGGTGAGTCGGGGCAACTGGCATCGCTTTACCGATTTTAGAGCACAACAGTCACGACTCACAGTTTAAATTTTTAGGGTTGACGATCCGTCCGAGCCTGGCACTAATAAGGTACCATTATTCTTGCGCCATGCCGGTCTGCCAAAATTCATCCGACGAACGAGGACAGCAATCCAGGTATTTCTGGATGCGGTGTGACATCATAAACTACCAAGTGGGGTGGTCTGGCACTGCGACGTGCTCAAATACTGACAAACAAGGTTGATTTGACGTCAGTTTCGTTTGCACGCCCCCTTTGAAGTACTACTACTATATGAACTTGGAACCTCCGGGACGCTTCCCCTGGCAGGCGCTCTGTTTACGCGCGGCCAGCAGCACATGTAACATACTTTCCAGTTTCATTCACACCTGTAGCAAACTTGATCCGGCCTGCAAAGTCCCGCAGTGACAGGACCAACAACGGACTACTCGCTTACAATATCAACATTAAAACAGTTCCTCCCCCCGAATTCTTTCCTTCGGGTGCAATCCGGTCCTTGGATCACCAGACGCTGTAATCTTTAACTCACCTCCAGGTGCTAACGATCTCACACTGTCGGAGGCAGCCAATTAGCTTGCATATTTTCGTCTTGCCTCTGGCGTCGCCGGGGAAGGTCTCTTGATGACTTCGTCGCAGAGACCCTCAAGCTTCTTTGCTTTAACGACCGCTTCGAAACCGTGTCTACACGGTCCATCGTGCCTCGTGATCGATCTATGGCGATAACAATCACTTCGCTGAACCAGCGCGTGTATCTTCCAGTGTCCAACCCTGTCTCACTTGTCGTCAGACAAAACCGTATTTAGTCCAGCGGACCTCGAAGCACAAGCTGTGGCGGGGGTCATCGCTTCCTCCTAATTCAACAATAGAAAGCGAAGGGACAAGGGGATTGCTCCCTTCCATGAGATGACGATCCTTGCCATCACCATGTCCGGCACTCGACCTACCTACTACCACATTCCGGTCATCCAAGAGCTGAGCAACGCCATTATTACCGGTTAGTGTCCCATCCAAGTTTGGAAATGCGTTACCGATGCCGCGTGGCGTGCCAGCGTGGACATAGAAGACACGACCTGTCGAAGAATGGCGCTGTAATATTTCCTGGCGTTCAGGACGCTTGCCAGAACTTATGTACTGGGATCCAATTTCGGGTCGCTTTTAGGACGTTGAACGTAGGAGTACGATCGCTTCCGTCTTTTATCACGTATCCATCCGATAATTCACCAGAAAGCCACTTGGCATCATTTGGCCACCGGAGAGCCGATCGACCACCCATGAAGGGTTTCAGGGCCAAAAATCTATTTGTTTTTGTGGGCTGGGTTGACATATGCGGGAACGAGGACGACCAGCTCCACGTAGATTCAAGAGCGACTTGGTGTAATCGAGGGTATAGCTTCAAACTTGGGTTTCCACCTTTGAAAGCAAATCATTCACACCTTGCTAGCAGAACATTACTTGACATCTCTGTCGAATGTTCGTTTCTATTCAAGCGTCCAGATCCCGATGGCCCAGTAGTTTGTCTCGGCATGTGTAACGTTCGCTTTAACCGTGTATACGTGGATTATTATTCTGAGTCTGTCAAGCCTGATCGCGGTGCTAGCGAGTTCATGGTCAAAACCTTCACGCGTGGGCGAGCGTCATGCATATGGAGGCCTATTTCAGTATTGGTTCACTGCATCTTCCCGCCAAGCAGCGGCATAACACGTGATCACAAGATTCCGCAGTAATCTACAACTACAGTCTACAGTACATTGGACCTATTTCAAACTTCGAACTCGAGCAGACAGCCAGCAGGAACTGGACCCTCGACACGTTTACCAATGGGCTTAAAAGAATGATCGCCCTACGCCAGCAATTCGATCTCTCGACGCTCTTCGCTACTCG